>JAQGCC010001794.1:0-21439 GCA_034698905.1 Xestoiulus laeticollis | reverse complement strand
ATTTTGATCATGTAGTAGCTACAAAAATACTGCATTTTTATCAATTTTTATTTTTGTAATATAACAAGTAGTTTTTTAAAAGTATGTATCAAAATTTCCCCAATAGCAAAACATGCAGTTCAGTTCCCCCTTAAGCAGATTTATTTGCTGCTTGCACTCTGTACGAGCGCATCGAAAACAAGGTGTTTGTTTTCGAGAATCCGTTCCTGCATAATTCGTGATGCTCTATGTTCTTACCATTAAGAACATTTAATGGTGGGATAGCCTGGAGCAGGTTTATATAGCCATGTTGCCATTCAATATTATGGCTAACTTTTTGGCGTATTACCATACTGGGCGATTTTTCCTGAATGTTTTGTGCATTTTTCCAAGTGATTTATCAATGGAAAATTGTCTACATTTTTTATAGTTAAAATATAATTATCCCTTGCTGCATGTTAAACATACCTATTGAAAATGTGATGCCAACACCTGAAAAGTCATTTTGAAACCTTGAACTTCTATTAGAAGTCATTGATACTTTTTCTGGTTATAACTTAATAACAACTAGTCAGGGAAGCTAAAAATTTCCATCTGTAGAAATTCTCTAGGTGGAAAAATGTTGTCATTTATGAATAATTTGGAAATGCTAAATTGAACAAATGTCATATATGTTATGACTTAATTGCAATTGTTGTTGTTTAAATATGGATATGGAAAGTCATGGAAGCAAATGATGATCATGTCCATGATTTATTTTCCAGACAAATGATGGGAATCAGAAACAAAGTATTCTGTTTACATGTTAACATTCCATTCTGATGGGTTTTCTATCTTTATTTTAATGTATATTTTAATCATTTATATTAAAATAATTTTATATCAGTTTTGTTCACACCATATAATGAGATGTCAGAATTATTTAACTTCAATATAATAAATTGCAATTTTTTATTATAATGCAGCGTCTTAGTTATCCACTATTTGCAGGTGTAATATTTGAAGAATATTTGTCTTTATATTCACTTAAATCTGACTATTGTATCTTATTGAGACACTTCTGTGGGGGAAAATATCGTGAAATAAAAATGTTCGTGTAATATGTAAATGAACAGGGATGGGGGGGGGGGAGACTTACACGAAGTATATATATTAAAGATATTTTAATTCCTTTCATTTAATTTTGAGTCTAGTGATGAAGGCTCATTGGGCTCCTCTGCATTGGTAAGTTAAACCCTCGCAATGCATAAATGGGCCAATAACAAAACAATCATTGTTACAGATGAAGAAAATTGGTGTTAATATACAGTGTATAACTTGCATAATACGAGAGACAACATTTCTGTAATGGGACAGATATGATATTCTTGTTCCTAAAATAATCCTAATGTGAATATACGGCCATATATTTCCATATGACAAATATGAGTGTATATAATGTACATGCCCAATTTCTGTTATGATGCAGGAAAAAGTGCTTGACAAAATTCGAGTATTTCTAGGCTCGTCTTTAAATGTTGTTTTATATGTATGCCACTATATATGCATTATACATGTACATATCTCCATATATGTCAATTATACATGTATGTATAGCGACCTGTGCATAGCAGTACTCCCCACCAATATATATTCCCCACTTGGTTGGCTTAGTGGTTATGATTAACTGCTTGAACTCGGGAGACCCCGGTTGGCTATCCACCGGTTGTGGTTTTTCGTGGTTTCCCACAACCTCCCTTAATCGCCCATATAGGCACATGTAGGCGGATGCCGGGATAGTGACCCAAAAAGTGGCCACGACCGTATATATACTCTTCCTCTTAAAAATCTGTCACTGCCCCCTAGATGCCAGTACATGTCATGTTACATGCTGACTGCAGTGCAACAAGTTGAATTAAAATGTTTAACGATACCAAGGAGGGAGGATGACAATCCGACCAAAACGAGTGGTGGGTTGAGTTGAAAGTGAGGTGAAGGTTGCTCACCGTGAACCATTGACAGGCGTCGGTGGTGTAGCAACTGGTGCAGTTGATATCAGATATGAGATTGGCCATTGCCACAAATGTCTGAGAGATCTTTCAATTATAACAACCCAATGTTTAATACAGTGAAATCTCTACAACGGACAGTCTTGGGACAAGGGGTGTCCTTTGAGGAGGGTAGCAATATTTTAGACAATATGCACGCATACATTCTCCATATAGTTAAGCTGGTGTATGTTTTACCCATTTATGCATGCATTATCTAAAATATTTATAATAGTTTATAAAGTCAAAATAGTCTGCGATGTTGACGATATGTATTTGGTAAACAGCCGTTAAGACTGATCGCTACCGCCCAACTTATAGAAAAAGGCAATGGCGAAATTGCGTAAAAGATCCAAATTCTTTAACAATAAGGATTTGAAAACAAAAACAATTTTACCTTGCAGAGAAATTGACCGGCGATGGCTACTAATTGACGAATTTTGTAAATTTTCTAAGGCCATTTTTTAAAAAAATAAGTAAACTTAAAAACAATCTAAAATTACAAGTAAAAAAATTCTAATGGACTGCGAATTGCACATGCACAAGCAAAGAATTTTTTCATGCGAAATTTTGAACTGTTTTTAAGTTTACTTATTTTTAAAAAAAAATAGCCTTAGAAAATTTACAAAATTTGCCAATTAGTAGCTATCGCCGGTCAATTTTTCTGCAAGATAAAACTTAAGTTTTATTATCAAATCCTTATTTATAAAGAAAATGGATCTTTTACGAAATTTCGCCATTGCATTTTCTGTAAGTTGGACAAAAAGGCATATTTTGTAAGTGGTGGTGATCGACCCGGCTTAAAACTTATTTTGATTTTTCAGAATATGTCTAACAGCCCACAGTCATTGTTCAATACAAATTTAGCATACACAGACAGCACTTGCCTACAATTTTTTGGTGTGATTTTCGGCTATTTTATATTTATTTAAATAGTGCTTATTAACCCAGATATGCCTACTGTCATTTTTAAAGGACAACCCGTTTAAATTTTTCAGGCATATCTGGAGCATTTTCAGGCATAAATCTCGTAAATTGTTTTAATCTTGCTACTTAGCCAAGCAGCTTCTTATTTTCATATTGGAATGATAAATGTTTACCAGTTGTTGTCACTGAAGTTTAGAAAATTTGTAGACTCAATGTAGTTCCTCAAGAAATGCACCGACATTATGTAATTAACTGTAGCCTCTTTCTATTCCTGTAGTTTATCGAATGGCAAAAAAGTCACGAGTTTAATGCAAATTATTAAAGGTCACGTGAGGTGACTCATATCATTTTCATATTCACAAATGGGTGCCAATATACAGTGCTCAACAGAAATGATGACACACTTGTAAAATTGCACAAATTAGCCAAATAAAAATATTTTGAAGTATAATTCATTAATAAAGCCTGACTAAAATTAACAAAGCCTAAGGGCCCTAACTAAAATTAACAAAGCCTATTGGGACCTGGCCAAAGTTTAAAAAGCCTAAGGGCCCTTGTCCGGAAATTTGGTGCAATTTATTTCGGCCGATAAATTGCCTCGTGTGGGACCGGCTTTAGACTCATTTTTAATCTTGCGATGGGCCTAAACTTTATATGACCCTTGACTTAGCATCTTTCGGACCAAGGGGCCCTTAGACTCGTTTAATTTAGTTAAGATTAGTCACTAGAATGAAAACACATTTGTGCTCGAATGTCATTTACTGGAAAGCCGAAGCTTTTTCGAAGGCCTTGCAAAATGATACATGTACCTTAATACAGAAAATTATTCTCCCCGATCAAAGGGCTAAAATGGGGTTAGTTTTTACTCCTTATGGAACTACTGAGCTCCAATTTCTTGTACAGGTGGTGTTATATTGAAATGAATTTTGCTAGTTGGTATATTTTACTGCCAAGCTATATTACGGTCCTTCTACGCATTTCTGTTATGAAATTTCCTGTTACTTTGAAAGCTTAAATATCTATACACCTTTTTGCAGATAACCAGATAAAACCAGAAAGCCCAGAAGAAGAACAGAAGCCAATTGAAGTGGATCCCAATGCCAATGAAGTGGACACTTCGACACATCCAGACAAATACCTGGCCTACAAGCTAGCCTTGCATACGGCCCAATGCCTGCACAATTTTGCCAAAACTGGTAACGTACGCGTGTTGCTGATGTCAATGCGGCACCTGGTGGCGCTACAGGACGAACAGGGCGACAAGTAAGTTTGTTGAAACGAGCAAATTGCGTTTTTACCGCAAGGCCGGGTGTCTCACTTATTTTTACTTCAGCGCCATTCATGCTGCCGTCATTCACTCGCAGAGCGAGGCCATTGAAAACTTGGTCGAAGTTGCACGGACAGTAGCCGAGTACGACATTCTGAACATGTGTAACGAACTGAAGGAAGTAAGTACCGTCACGCCCCAGAGGAAAAATCCATATATGAATATTTATAGCATGGAGATATGGTTAAGGACATCCATTAGTATGGATATCCATAGTATGGAGATTTGGTTAAGGACATCCATTAGTATGGATATCCATAAGTGGATTACTTTTATTCAAAATTTTTAAGTTAATTAACATAAATGTTTATGGATAAAAACTGCATATTTCCTTGCTCCATTTGTGCAGCTAGTGCAAAGGTTATGGATATAACCATAATGATTGATGAAGTTATATTGAATATCCATTTAGATAGATCAAATTACTATGGATATACCCATGTCAAAGGTCGAAATTACTATGGATATCCATGGCAATGGATATCATAATAATGGGTCAATATAAAATGGATATCCATAAGTATCCATACAATTTTTGTGGATATCCATATATCCATGTAAGGATTTTAACTCTGTGCCGCGCTTATACAAATTCCCTTGTCTTTGCAAATTATGTGCTTTAACGCTTCTTTTTTTTTGTTTCCAGACGCCATTGCACATTGCTGTTCAAACTGGCCAGGTAAAGGCCATCAAGCTCCTTCTCTACCATGGGGCAAACCCAAATGTTAAGGACAGAAAGGGCAACACGCCAATCCATTTGGCAGCGCAGGCTAAAAAATCTGAATGCTTGGCCGCACTCCTCGACTCGAAAGCATACGTTACAAAGTACAAAAAGCATGCGCCTGATTTGAACGCTCTCAATTTCTCAGGTAACTTTAGAACGATTTAACACCGTTGAATTCTGCTCTTTTCAAGTTTTGGTATCATCTTGTGCAATTTAAAGAGGTTCCTTCATTTGTTGTCATCCTACTTTAGGTTTCAGTGCTCTGCACCTTGCCGTATTAAACGATTCCCTGTCAGCAATCAAGTGTCTCTGGTACGCCGGCTGCGACGTTGACGTACGCGATCGCACTAGTGGACGCACTGCCTTGCACTTTGCCGTTGAACGGCACAATTTGGAACTCGTCCATTTCCTACTCCATCAGGTAGGGTTATTATATTTTTTTCATTCAGCCTGAAATTCAGTTCTTCAGTATCATGATGACATTTAGGAAAACTCGATAAAGCCGAGGAAAAGTACATGGACTTTACCATCCGTTGAGAAAAATTTCCGTTAAGATGGTTGCATACCAGAATAAGCCTTTTTTTCTAAATTATTTTTTAATTTAATATTGGAAACTGTTAGGAACAAATGGAATGTACTTATTATTGAATATTCTATTTTATTTGTTAAAAAATTTTGTTGGTGCATATGTATATTCCATTTCATGGAAATATGTCTATAAAATTTACAATTGTAGTGGGTCTGGTAAACTTTACGGACATTTCCATGAAATGGAATATACATATGCATAAAAAGAAATTTAAACAAATAATAGAATATTTATGCTAAGTCCTCATACTTTCCATTTGTTCCTATCAGTTACCAAAATTAAATAAACAATCTAGAAAAAAAGGCTTATTTTGGTATGCAACCCTCTTAATAGCAAAAAAGACTTTTTCAAACATTTATAAGTTTATTAGTAGAGTGGCTGCTTTTTTATTACGCTATGTTTACAATAAGTACATCATAATATGCTGTAATTATGAATATCTGTTCCGCACGCTATTAGAATCTACCTAGTGCCATCTGGAACATTAGCCTGAGCATTTTCTCCATTGATATTCCAGGTTGGAGCAGAGACTGACATTCACATGTTCAACGGTAACACCCCGCTGCACTTGGCCTGTTCTCAGAATCATGTCGACACCGTTGCAATTCTGATGCAGGCAAAGGCAGATCCATACCTAGAAAATTACGAAAGGGCAGAAAGCAGCGAGGACGAAACTGACTCCCTGGATGCGGCATCTCTGGAAGATGAGGACATCCGGGGGCTGACATCCATGGATTTGGCCTCTTCAGAGGAGGTAAGCAGATTTGACTAGCGATATATATTCGGCATATGACTAGCTGCTTCCATAGTTCTTCTTAAGCATCGCGTTTTTTTTTTTTTTCCGCGATCAACATTTAATGTTCTGAGATCTAATGCAAGTTGTTATTGCAGATTCGCTCGCTTTTGCGTGGTGAAGCCCCACTTTCGTCAATGTCACCAACGAGCACTGAACAGGCACGAGAGGAAGTAGTAGAGGTCGCAGAAGCCGTGCGCTATAAAAGTGATCTTGACAAGGCTGATCCCGGAACCGATTCTGGCATCGGCTTGTCTGGAAGAGGTTTTTCCAGCAACAGCCCAAGCAGCTCCAGCGTCAGCATCAGCACTAGCCAGGTGCACAAAAAATGTAAGATTCACCAATTTAATTCATCGATGATTATATAGTTGAAAAATTAAAAATACGTCTTTTCAGTTGCATCCTTTTTGCTAATCATCTTCACATAATGACTTATTTTCAGTGACCTTATCCGACATTTTGGACACCTCTGATCAAGAACGTCTTGCCAAGTTATTGGACGGTCCGCCCGATTATAACTGGAAAAAAGTTTTGGTGTATCTTGATTTGGCCTCCCTTGAGAAAACGCTGGCCAATCACGTGAGTCCGACACAAGGGATGCTGCACTACATCCAGGCCGCGGTAGGTTGCACGGGCACTAAAACATTAAGGGTACTCGGACAACTGAGCATATTTTTGAGGAATTAAACGGTTCCTCAAAATTTTTTATTTTTCGAATTGCACCTAGACCACCTTACATTTGTCTGAATCCTGATTGGTGCATTGGTCATGCTCAGGATTTTTTCACTTGCCATAGGAAAACTGTGTGCACAGGATTGATTTATGAGCATGCAAGTTTGTGTCAGGGAAAAAAATGCAACTCAACTCAGATTCGCATTTGAGCATGACGTAAATTTACTACTGCACATGCACGAGGTCAATGCTCAAACCTCATAAAACTCTTTGAATTTTTCACTTGCTCAGTTAACTGAGTACTATTATTAAACGATACAGCTTTGCTGGTGTATCGCTCTTCATCGTCTTGGTCGGTGTGTTTATCTTCTGTTTCAATTTATTTCTAGGAAATGAAATTGTTTGAGGGTATCTTAGGGGCCCTCGAGCTGTATGGTGCGAAGGATGTGCTGCAGGAAGCAAAATCTAAATGGGGTAAGTAATCTTGTAATTACCTTGGTGCACTTGGAAATACCCCATATGTTGAAAACTGATGTAGCATTTAATTTTTATGTGTTTTCAGAAATGCGGCAGGAAGAAGAAACTTATTTAGATTCTAAGATGCGGAAGATGAAGCTGTGAAATCACGAATTGTTAGTGCAGAATCAGTTGTCTCAACAATTTTAAGTGTCACGATGTAAATATTGAAACATGGGGATATTTCCGACGGAGTTTAAATTGGAAACTTAAGTTAATGCAGTTGCGAGCTTGAAATTGTTGTACCACAACAGCCTTGTGGCCTCAAGTTAAGAATTGACTGACGTAGAACACTATTTGTTCGAGCAAAAAAGTGCCAGAGCCTAGCATGAGGGCATCCTAAGTTTTTTTTTTTGGGATAAGCATTAGCAGCAAGAGAATTTTACTTAGTTGCAATTTCCCTATCCTTACTTATTTCAAACTGTTAGACGAAGCTCCATATATGAGGGATAAGCTATCAACTGGTTATCTTTCTTTATTGAAAATCGGGCACCTTAACACTTAATTTCTATCAGACAGACATTTTTACCCCTGTACCACAGTTTCCACCTTAAGCTTCATTTCCGATAAGACAAAGCTCGACATTTGAGCAAATTTGGTACCACAGTTACCAAATCGTCGCCATCTAACCGGAGATGGAGCACCAGGGCATTTCCATATCCTGAATCTTAGTTATCCGGTGAGGGTTCGAGACAGGAGCACAATATTCCAACATGGGGCAAACCAGTTGTGTAGCCAGTTTCCTTTACATTTTCCGAACATTCACAAAATTTGAAATTTCCCTACCATATTGTAGTTTTATGCAGTCTGTAGAGTTCTAAGTTTAATTGAAAAAATCCCAAAAATTCTTGTTAAGACATTGCATACTGATTTTTTAAAATGTATGCCTTCGTACAAAGGTCACATCATGTTTGTTAAGCCGAGGCTGCATTGATGCTTGCCGCTAGCTCAACCAATTTTTTTTCTCATATTAGAGCACATTCGCATAAAACCCTAACACCACCATTTGAAAAGTTTCAAGAATATCTCAAAAGATTTCAAAAAAACCTGCCTTCATTTTCTTAAGAAGTTAGCAATGTCTTCTCATAATTCTTAAAGAGGGTTGCATACCAGAATAAGCCTTTTTTTCTAAATTATTTTTTTAATTTAATTTTGGAAATGTAAGAGGACCTAGCATAAATATTCTATTTGTTTAAATTTTTTGTTTATGTATATGTATATCCCATTTCATGGAAATATGTCTGTCAAGTTTACCAGATATTCTACAATTGTAAACTTTACAGACTTATTTCCATGAAATGGAATATACATATATACATAAACAAACAAAAAAATTAAATAAATAATAGAATATTTATGATAGGTCCTAGTACATTGCATTTGTTTCTAACAGTTGCCAAAATTAAATAAAAAAATAATTTAGAAAAAAAAGGCTTATTCTGGTATGCAACCCTCTCAGGATATTGCAAGCGTTCGATATGTATCATTATAATTCGATATCTAAAAACTGAAATTTTCAGAAAGACTTCCATCTTCATTATTTGCATAATGATACACTACTTCACAGTTCTTTCCCCTAGATCTGACCAAATAAGATGCTATCCGAACTGCATTTCTGCTTCAGTGGTAATTTTTCTGATATTCCGAGCATCCGGCACCGGGTTCAAAACCACCAACAAAGTGCTGAAATGACAGTATGAGCAATTGCAAAAAAAGTTATTTTCTGCAGTATTTGTTTTATAGTGACCCATAATACTTTTCTAATTCACCGTATTCTGGTTCAGTGTACAAGACTAGCTTTGCATCTCTGAAATGGCCTTGTCATTAGAGCAAATGTCACTGCCAAGATCAGCTCTAATTACCTAGTTTCCTGTAAACATTTCAGTCCACCTGTATATATGCATACAAGTTAAACAAGTTATATACACTTCGTTGGACTTATATTTTCTGTTTGATCTGCATTTTCAGTACAAAATTAATTTTCTAAATGGAATTAATTGGGGAGGCCTATATATATTTATATTATTCAAGCGGCAATCATTATGGCAAACATTAGGGAGCTTCTTGAAATTTGTATTTATTATAAAGCTCTTTTATGTTACTTTTCTTTAGAGAAAATAAACCATGCAATGGCCCTGGTCATGCTGAACCCTGTGAAAATTAACACTTACCATTTGTTGTTTTGCATTTTTATCCTAATAATGTTGTGGAAAATTCGTTTTCATTGCTTGAAACGAATTTTTAATTTGGAAAGGTATCTCAACCTCATGATTTATTTGGATTGGGTCCTTGATTCATGAAATGTAAACATTTCCCGATATGCAACAATGAAATATTTTTTCGAATTATTTTCAGAATTAAACGAGAAAATTACAAAACGAGTCGCAAAATCATGCATCATTGCTTGCTTTGGAATTATTTTGAGAATAAAATCTTTTTGGTACTGTGTGGATTGTTTATGGTTTCAGTTGACGAGAACAGCTTCATTACATTCGATTCAACTCAGTACCCTACATTTAGCAAACAAATGCCTTGTAGTAGGGCAAGGTAGACATCATTGTTAAATTGAACATGAAATGAATTTTACCTAGCTGCAATTTAGGCCCAGTGCACACGAGCGGTGCGGGTGCAGTGCGGTGCTGTCTTATGATTTGGCAAGACGCCATACCAATGCCTTATTCAACTTCGTCATACAAATTGGATCTTTTGGCATAAGTTTAGAATTACTAGAAAGTGATTTTGGAAGGTCGTGATTTTGACGCTTCCTTGTATAACACCAAAGGTATCAACATACTTACCTTTATGGATAATTCGTGCATCCAATGCCTGGACTGTGTTTGGGCTTCTCGGCCAATCAGCGCAACAACAAAATTGACAATGACAACATTCTTCGTCTTTTCTGCAGCTAGTCCTTTTTTAATTATCGTCAGTACATCCGATAAAGAGAAATGAGAACGCACATACAAAGCTTTGGTATACAGTTGTATAAAGAACCGGATGGAATAATAATAATAATAATGATGGTAATACTTGGGAAAGATGGAGGCCACGACAACAAGATCCTCGAGACATGACTACAAAAAAAAGCCCCCGAATCCCCCCCAAAGATACGGGCTAGCGAAAAAAAAACTCTCCAAACAAAAAATTCAGAAGAATGGATAAAGGGGTCGTCAGCCGCCTATTGCAGAGACGAAACAGCAAAAAAATAGTGGAGATCGCCGCGACTTTGTGATGAAATACAAGATAAAAAAATGCGAACTGACTCCTTTCGGACATGGTGTGGGAACGGACAAAACAATCACTCCATCAAATCTGTGGCTATTTGGCCATTGATTACGGGACGCTAAGTACGAAGAACCCGGGGGGCAGTGGGGGTGACATAAGTAATATATATTTATAAATATGTATATAAACCATAATGAATCGGTACACCTTTTGCAGTAAATAACACTCTAGAAACACGGGGAGGGATCAAACCCTGGATGCTCGACAAACTCGCCCCTCCTCCCCAGGAACCTTTTCCCTTTGGCGGTGGGTTTGTACACGCTCCGAAGCCCCCATATATATATATATATATATATTTATGTGTATGTATATATTTATATGCTAGACGCCATTTCTTATCTACATAATACAGTATATGTTATATCACAGTGAAGATACTAGAGGATATGGGCAACAAGATTAAAAGATCTCGCAGCAGATCTGGTCCGCAAATCCGTATCGGGTTGCAGACTTCGGTGCCGAGACCGCGACTTCCCTTGCAGTTGTGGAACTCGGTTAGTGTCGTAGCTCTCCTGTCCGTTACGCGTTCGCTGAAAAACGGGTGAAGACTATAGCTTCTGGCTCCGATCACTACCGCGGCTTGACAGGAGTCACGTCATGGTGCTTCACGTAGGATAGTTGAAAAATAGCACTTCGTCGATAGTTGCCAAAAACATTTTGCAAAATCCACCGTGCACCATGCGAATATACACATACACACACAAAAGAAACTCAGTTCTTTTCAGGACTTCGATATCCGAAGCCACCCTCGTTCTAAACCAACGTAGTTTGTGCGGGTGGCAAACTTACTCCAGAACGGACGCAGGCAGGATCCGAGTGCAAAATTCAGATGCAATGAGCGCCAAAATAAACTTCTGCGATGCGTGGCACCGTGCACCGCTAAACTCGATCTTCTTGATTGGTGGTTCTCATCAAACATGAATTTTTATCAGTACACGCAAGCCGCAGGACTAACGTAGTATTTGATGGTCCTTCAATCCACGCGCCCGAAACTTGTGCAACAAACATTCCAAGCAGACTGACATCGGTGCGGATGCGGTTGAGCGAAACCGCAATCGTCCAAGAACCGCTATCATCCAAAGTCATCGATTTTGAAAACTGTCCTACAACGCTGATGTTCTATGGTTACAGCAGCTCTAAGAATTAAATGGCACGATAGCGAAGAAAGTGAAGAAAATAAGAAAAAATGTCGCAAAGTCTTGAAAATGCTCAATTGCGCTGATATCATCACTTAGCTGCCACCGTCGGACGGAAAGACGGCAAACGCTAGGGAAGTAGTTTTGGTGTCTTTACGGCAATTCTGAACGAAGGGATATGAGCAATGAAATTACCAATTGCTTGCACAATGTCAAAACGATGTCAAAACGCAACGAAATTAATGTTCCGGCAGCCGAGATATAAGCTCCTAATTCAACGGCGCTATCTGTTGGTTGAACTCGAAACATCAAAAAATGTCAACATTAAAACTCTATGCCGTCTTGCATATTCTCCGCTGAATGGTGGTTGATAACCAGTTTTTTTGGTCTAAATGCCACCGCCGCAATCGCACGTGAAATGAAAACAACAGCCTAGAAGACGTTAGCGATCAATGCCAATTCAAACTATTTCTTTGGCATAAATGAAAAAAAAAACAAGACGCGCGTCTAATCTAGGATTGCATGTTTTTCAAAGCAGATTTTGGCAGCGGTCTCCCTGCAAGAACCGATCTGGATGGGAGAAAGACAAATCCGCGGCAACGGAAGAGTTGACACAGAAATTCAAACGATCGTCCGCACGGCCTTTCCGATACGCGACGAGTAAACATTCCCAACCTGACCCCCGTTTGCGGAACATTTAACGGTCGTCAACTACGGCCGTTGCAAGTGGCTGGCCATTGGCAGCAAGCCTCTTAAATGGTGTAATGGTGCTCGTGTTTTGTAAGCAGCGCTTCCAAGAGTTTCAGTTTGGCTTTTACTTGCTAAAAAGACAAAGAGCAACTGCGTTTAGCAATTACGCCACAAGGACCGGCAATGCTTTGTGGAATAGTCTGCAAGCTCCGATGCAAAAAAGGGGTCTATTTGATCTAGTCCTACTCTGGGGTGGTGAACAACTTCGAAAGAGTGATAAATATTTCTAAACAACAACAGTCAAAATTATAACTACCTTGTACTCCAAGTAGACAGCGTCCATGGGCGAGCGGTCTTCCCGCTGGGCTTTGCGGCCATTCTGGCGCTGAAATTCCTCCTCGAATTCCTTGAGGATGCGGCGCAGGCGCTTCTTTTCGCACCGCACTTTCCACTCCTGCTCGATTAACTCGTCACTGTGGATAAGAGAAATAACATTTTTGAAATAAATTCGAGCAACAGCACTACAAAGATGCGATAACTTCCAACGGGGGCTAGCGAGTTAACAAACAAGCACTGTTTAACTCGTCTGGTGCGAAATCAACTTACTGGGACAGTTCATGTAAGCTGCAGCTGTCGGCAAGCTTTCTTTCCGGTTTTTTGTGAGTGGGCGACATCAAGTTGTCCATGTCAGGATCATCCAACGACGATACAGGAGTTCCGTTGGCGACGTCTTCCCTATCCTCCTCAACGTGTTGCTCGATAGTGTCGGCAGTTTGGCAGTTATGTTTTGGGGAAGCCTGAGTGAAATCCATTGTCTGGTGCTCGATAATGGGTTGAAGCTCCATTCCGGACTCCTTCATTTTAGGCTAAGTGCGACAACTTGGGGTTAGAAACTGCGCGAAATTACAAAACTCGAAACGATCTTTTGACTTGAAAGCAGACTCACCGAGCTCGCTTTTGCTGCCATTCTCTTCACGTTTCTGTAGCGTTCGTAAATGGGTTTCATGAGTTCCTTTTCAACTTTGGTACTCTGTGAAACATGAAAAAGGGATGAGATAAAATTCCTCGTGTGAAGCCATGCGGCCTCCAGTGTAAGCGCAGGCCCATGACGACATGACACAGTTATGGGCCTCAGAACGAAGTATCGGAATTAAGTCCAGATGCAAAAAAAAATAGGATCGAGGAGATTCAACTCACCGGATGCCCATGCAGATTCTCAAAATGTAACAACGACTTTTGAATGGCCAATTTCTCTTCCAGAATTTGCTCACGGTTCATTTCCTGCAAAGAGGTGATTTTTATTGGCATAACCGTAAACGGCAGAATTTCAAACATTGGTATCGTGCTGCAGTCAAGTCACAAACCTCGAGCCCCTCTGGTCGGCTAGCCAAGTGCCGCTTGTCGTTCAGCTTTGTCATCATCTCGTCGAGCGACTCTTCCATTGTCGGAAATGGTAGCGTAGAGAGCCGTTGAGTCCCTGATGAGCGTTGGAAAGAAGATTTGGATTCCACACTTCCCTGGCTTGTCAGCAAACAGCTGTTTGCGATAGCTGCCATCCGCATTTCCTCTTTGAGTTCTGTATAAAAATTTACAAAAGTTTTTTTTTTTACTTTGACCAAATTAGTGGTACTGACAAAATTTGAAAAACCCGTAAATTCAACTACGAAAACATTACAAAAGCTCACGTTTTAATTCCTTGCGCGCCTTCACTAAGTCAGACATGTATTTCTTAATGTCGCTGCGGCACATTTTCTCAGCGTGCGATGGCTGTTGAAAAAATTTAAACCATTTTGAATAACTAAATTGGACCTTGCTATAACGGCACAATTTGAAATGATGCAGAAATTTCCTACCCTGTATCCAGACTCGACTTCAAAAGCATCTTCGAACTTCTTGATCTTGCGCTTGAGTGCTGAAATGCGCTTGTTGAGAACCTTAAATAACGGATCGCCGCAGCCATCGTCCTTCATGGAACTAGCGTTTAAAAGACGAGGTTAAAGTACGAGGCCAGGAATTCTTTGCTTCATAACGAAACAAGTTAACTACCTCTTTCGACCAACTTCTTGTTCCAATGGCGGTGACGGAGGCACGTTATAATCCATCAAGAAGCTAAAGAGGATGTCCATCATAAATTTCAAACCACCGGATCCCCAAAGTTGTTAACTTGCTATGCATCAGAACAATCTTACTTACTTGTCATATCCAACTTTTTTGTCGAGAGAACAAGTCCGCGGCGAGAGCATCACGTCATCATCCCCATCCTGATGATGGCGACGCGAGAATGGCCAGCTAGCCCGGAGCTGATTTGTAGGAATTGGATCTGGAAAAAGTGTTCAAATACTAATCATAAACTGTGCTGATGGCGAGCTCGAACACTTTCGAGCACATACCCCAATTTCGAAAAGAAAAACGTCGAAAAATTCTTACCGCTTCCATCTCCATGCTCGTGAAGAATGGAGAAATCCAGCGGTGGCACGTACGGCTTGCTGCCTGTGCTTGGGGAAGCCCCGTCTTCTACTCCTCTCTCGTGGTTGGCTGATGCAGCGGCATGCAAGTCCAAGAGCCACAGTCTCGGTTTGGCGGCAGCCGAGACATCCTGCATAGGATCGTCATCCAGTGCCTCCGCCGGATTTTCTGCAAGAACGACGGGGCACGTTCGCTTCTGATGTTGTTTGCGACTGCTCTTTGATGACACCTGGATTTCGTTTTCCTGAAAAATTCGCCCAACGATAAACCGATTTATTAGTTATTGACCGACATTTCTACCGATGTTCAGCAATGGTTGGAGCATCACAACAAAAGGAGGAAGTTTGTTTAGCTCACTTGCCTTGTGAGATTCATCGACGACAGCGTTGCGCATGCCTTCCATGCTCAAGCAACGGCGAGAGCTTTTCAGAGAAGGCATCCGACGACTCTTTGATGACGTTGACCGCTAAACGGAAAAAACGGACAGATTTGAACTCGCAACTAGTCCAACCTAATCGTGTTTGCGCATTTAGAAACTTACGTATTGAAGTCTTTCGGCGCTGCGCCTTGCCTCGGACACATCGGTCTCACTATCGTAGTGTCGGCTCCAGTCCTTCATTCTCAAGTCGGGTGTTGCTTGCACGGAAGTGTCAATGTTCAAAGGCATCAACGTGTGATCCTGTCGACAAGAAAACCCGAGTGGGAACGTTTCCTTTTTCTAAAACAGAACGTTTTCCATTTAATAAAACTATAAACACTCGTGATGCAACACGTCGAAAAATTCAAAAGTTATGGTGCAACTCACCGATGGAGTGATGTTCTCCAGCTGATCTTCTAGAGAAGTGGTAACCGGCGAAGGGGACGAATCCATTAGACCTTCCGCTCCGAGGACATTCTCGTGACTGTTGCATTTCCGGACTACGAGCATGTGAGGAGCGGAAGGAGCTTCGATCTTTGGCGCTTCCTCCGAGTTGGACCTTGCCAGCTTGCTGAGCGCGGCACCATCGGGGGATAGATCCATCTTTTTATGCTTGATTCGCGGTGGGGGACGGGGCGGATCGTACAGATCGGCAAAGCCGAACTCTCCGTGCGAATGGCTGTTGCAAACGGGCAGTTCGACAAATCTGCAAGACAGCGTTAACCGTTAACAATCTTGGATTACGAACAGGAGGTTGTATACAGGTATCCCAGCCACTTTTAGGGATAAAAATATAGGAATTATAGCACAGGATGGTAAACACTTTTTCATATTCAATATTTAGGAATTTTTTAAATGAAATAAGTTAAGTGCCTTTTTAAATGTATACTATAGAATTCGCATTTATACCTAAAAAATAAGGACAAAATTACTGTATTTTAGTGCATTGTTTTTGAAAAGAATATTGCAGTCATAATAACTAGGGTACATTAACTTCAACTTTTAAAACATAATTTTTACAATAATTACTCAATTATTCAGAGGGTATTTAGGACTTTTAGGGCATTTTTAGGACTATAAGGCTTTTTTTTGGTATATTTTGGACTTTTTAGGACGTTCTGGACTTGGTTGTCACCCTGGTTATTAAAATCCTTTACAAAAGTTAATGAAAATATAGGACAATTTAATGAAATATAGAAAATATAGGACGACATCAAAAATATAGGAATTTATAGGAAATATAGGATGGCTGGGATACCTGACTGTATATGAAAAGTAAAAAATCCTTACTGATTTTCTTGATTTTCCAAAGATAACTTGCTGGTCAGCTTAGTAGGCATCGGCAAATCATCAGAGCATGTGCCGTTAGTTATCTTCGCCCCTTTTGCCGATGATTCCCTGTTTGGCAAAAAGTGCTCGTGAAGGGCGCTCGCCTTTGCCCGAACACTTTTGGGACCTGCACTGCTGTAATCCACATCCATTTCAAACTAGAGATAAACGAGCGCGTGTTATTAAGTCTGGCATTATGCAGTGGAAAATAAATGAAAGGATTGCAAGGCATAACAAATATAAACATAGCACCTTGACCATGCAGTATTGGTAGCAACTGCACAAACGCTATTCTGGCTGGGGCATCGAGCTTATTTAACTCTTTGATCCCTACCTGTGCCTTTTTTTTCAGACCGCAGAGACGTTTAATGCACTTGCCATATTATTTATAACACACATTTTTAAATAATTTGCACACCAAATTAAATGAAAAAAAGGAAAAGTAGTGTACAAAATTACATCCCGAATTTAGAATTTGTGCCATTTATTTCAAGAAATTTGATGCTTTGATACAAACCAACATAAATTGCAATTTCACACATAATATTTATTAGACATCGTGCCACAAATATAAAAAAACCGTTCAGAATAAAATTAAAAAATTGCTTATGAAGATATTTCAAAACAACATTTTAGCACACGAAAAAAAAAATACAAGATGCCTATACAAGATTCTATCATGCATTGCAAATTTAATAATCAAAGATAAACGAAATTCTCCTACCAGGTTCTGTCCGCTAAGGACTTTAGGCGGTGACGGCCTACTTGTCGCCAATACATTTTGTTTCCGGATGGCACAGGGTGTCCTTTTCTGCTGCGGCGCATTCGTGTCCGCTTCGAATATGGCAGAGTAGTGCTTGATAAACTTCGTCACCACCTGATTGGTGATCGACTGCTCTTTCAGGCAATCCTCACCCTCAGAAACCCGGAAGACATTCGGCCCGAAGATAATGCCCAGAGCGGCGGCATTCATGCGGTTATATTCCTCCGAAATGGTTACTTTGACTAGAAAACCCATCAGGTACTTGAGAAGGTTAAAATTTTCTTCGGGAAGTTGTTCAACCAGCTTCTTCAGCTGGCGTATGCATTCCTCGTTATCCTGACGATGTTCTGTCGGCAGAGAATAAAAATTAGCTTTTTTCAACGCAAAAGTTTCAAAAATATTTTATCCGAATCTCGGAATATTAAAAGTTCCATCTCACCTTCCTGCACGCAGACAAACTGTCGTAGGAAGTTGTTGGGAATGACAGCCTCCGGAAGCGCCCGGAGAAACTGCTTGAGAAGTCCGGCAGCTGCCATGACATCACCAACGTCTTCCAAATTTGCATCGCCATTGCGGTCGAACAAGACCCGAAGCTTGTCAACAACGCGAGCGCTAGCGCTGACTCGGAACAGGCCTTCATGGTGAAATCCTAACGAAAGTAAATGTTGAAAGCATATTTAACATTTTTTATGAGAATTCAAGTGAGAATCTTAATATTTCCCTCAGGCATCAGAAACTGCACGCTGGCATGGTATCCCAGCCACGTTTAGGGATAAAAATATAGGAATTAAAGGACATCTCCTTTGTAAATATAGAACATTTTCTTCAAAAATATACAGGAATTATAGCACAGTATGGCAAACCCTTTTTCATATTCAATATTTAGGACTTTTTTAGATTAAATTTTAGTACTTTTTAGGACATTTTTAGATTAAATTTTAGTACTTTTTAGGACATTTTTAGATTAAATTTTAGTACTTTTTAGGACATTTTTTTATTTAAATTTTAGGACTTTTTAGGACATTTTTTTATTTAAATTTTAGGACATTTTAGGACTTATTTAGATTAAATTTAAGGACTATTTTAGATCAAATGTTAGTACTTTTTAGGACTTTTTTTAGAATAAATTTTAGTACTTTTTCAGATTAAATTTTAGTACATTTTAGGACATTTTTATATTAAATTTTAAGACATTTTAGGACTTATTTAAATTAAATTTTAGGACATTTTAGGACTTATTTAGATTAAATTTTAGTACTTTTTTAAAAGCTGAAGGTCACTTTTTAAATGTATGATATAGAAATATTTGTAATTTGTAAAAAAATATGTTGGCTTGCAGCGCATTTGGGGTAACTTCGACTTTTGAAACATTATTTTTACAATAATTATTCAGAGGGTATTTAGAACATTTTAAAAAAATATTTAGGACTTTTTTTTAGGAATTTTAGGACTTTCAGGACTTGTTTGTCAACCTGGTTATTACAATCCTGTACAAAAGTTAATGAAAATATAAGACAATATAGGACATAAAAAATATAGGAATTTATAATAAATATAGGACGGCTGGGATGCCTGAATTATAATCAGGATCTTGCAGATGCCCAACTTCTACAGATGCACTTCGAAGGCACTTACCATGATGCTCGATGTATTCGCATATTCTTGAGACCACCAGCGGCACATCTTGACTGCCTTGCGGGGCACGACGAACCAATTCTTCGAGAGGAATCCCAAAAATCCGTTCCGGATTGCTGGCCTTCTTCTTCGACAACGGTGATGTTAATATTTTGCGTACTCGTTCTGCACGAGATTCCCCCACTACATCAAAGCTCTGCGTGGAAAACAAAAATAATCTTTAAATGATGCTTCCTTGACTCTGGAGAAGGATGCCGTTTCAAAGGCTCTTGAAACATACCTGATTTGAACTAGTCATATCCTCAACTTTGATGCTGGAGCAAAATAGGGGCTTGCGCATTCTGTCCACCAATTAGCCTTGCGAACAACAAGATCTTCCAAGACGTCTGGGCCTGCAACAAAATTAGTCAGATGATGAGCATATTTCAGTTATTCAAGGACAGCAAAACTACTTGTTGAAGTGATACACGTGTTAAGAACCACTTTACAACATTGTGTGGTGGCAACATAGAAAATAACTTCTTTCATCGGTTACCGGGTTTTCAAACTAAAATATGCCATCAGTGCGTTTTTGAAAATATTCATGCATGTCAACATTTTGAACTAGGTTTGGATTGCAAAATACACGATGAAAACATCAATATTTGTTTCATGTTTAACTTTTGCACCAGGATAAGTACCCTACAAAATTAAGTTTAAGAAACCAGTGATCCGCATTGTTTCGCCACCATCAAGTAATTAAAACTGCATTTCGTGTTACCAACCACATCCTTCCAAGAACTTTGATGAAACCCATCATCAGCTTCAGTTTAATAAACAAAATCTGGCTTATCAATTGAGATGAATCAACTCTTGAAACATACCATCACATTGCCTGCATGCTTCGGCTTTCCCATTGGACCAGATTAAAGGTACTTTTCATTTGGATTTGAAGGGCAAACAGAGTACAAAAGTTGGAAAAGCGAGTCATCCAAAAGAGTACATGTGTAAAGTAGATGACATTAAAAAAACTGAAGTGTGATGTATTGCTCGAGCCAATGATGGGTGCTCGGATTTAGAAAATCATTCCACTTGGGGCGAATCAATTATCAGGAAATTGCTTTCAACAGTCTGACTTAGCTTACTGGGCAAAATTTCAGTTTTATTTGCATAGTAACCACTGTAAGAGAGTCTGTCTTGCTGCACATTCAACCATGCTGCAACTTTTTGCCTACTCAATCAAAAAGGCTTAAAAGTTGCACACTGCATGCTATATGATTAGCATCACTATCATCAAACCAAAAATAACAACATAATTAATTAGGTCAACCGTGGCCAGAACTAATCCACCAGGGAATCAATGGGCAGATGGCCCCAAATCGAGAATGGATAGTGGACACGTATCAAGGTGACCTCTACATCCATTGGACACGCCATGAATATCATTGCAACGTCAACAACTGAGGATATAGCTGATGATGAGAAATCATTACCCTGAATTTCATTAAGAGGATTGCATACAAGAATAAGCCTTTTTTTCTAAATTATTTTTTTATTTAATTTTGGAAACTGTTAGGAACAAATGGACCTACAGTAGAATAAATATTCTATTATTTATTTAAATTTTTGTTTATGTATATGTATATTCCATTTCATGGAAATTGTGTCTGTAAACTTTATAGACATATTTCCGTGAAATGGGATATCATATACAAAAATTTTAAACAAATAATAGAATATTTATGCTATAGGTCCTCCTCATACATTCCATTTGTTCCCAACAGTTTCCAAAATTAAATAAAAAAAATAATTTAGAAAAAAAAGGCTTATTCTGGTATATGCAACCCTCTTAAATAGCATGTGGCTCTCCACGACCTTTTAATCAACTAATTAGTTGCAATTAGAATGTCTAGCTAAGTGTCCACTTAATCTTATATTGATTACTTTAATTGATTCAGTTACCACTACTGCCTAACATAAAGTATAACTACAGGATTTTTCAACATCCAACTTAAGTAGGCCTATATTATCCAGAATAATAATACAGTTTAAAAAAACATTGTTTTTCGCGTAAAACCTTTTAATGTAGCCAGCAAGTACTGGCAGTAAATTCACTTTTGACCCACCCCGCATTGCCACTATAGAATCTTCCGTAAAGGGGAGTAATTGGACCTCGCAAGACGA
>JAQGCC010001793.1:0-21453 GCA_034698905.1 Xestoiulus laeticollis | reverse complement strand
TTGTATTATCAGATAATGTGAAAAAATTGTATTATCAGATAATGTGAAAAAATTGTATTATCAGATAATGTGAAAAATGTTGTTTAATAGAAATTGTCTTTCTTAATATAAAGGTATATTATTATGAAAATAATTAAAAGTCTAGGTTATTTGGAATAGCTTTTTCCAAAACGTTCAAGTGGTTTATTAAACGTAAACCTGGTCTACACGTAACGTTTTGTCGTCAGTCTTGCATGAGATGACGACAAAATTACAAAATAAAAACGATCATTGACGACCTCTATAGACCTCGCTTAATTAAAGCCTGTTTCAGTGGTTGAGGTCGTCAGTGATCCTTTTATCGGCATGATCATGCAAGACTGACGACAAAACATCACGTGTAGACCAGGCTTTAGATATAACTAATAATTAAAGAATAAACTGTTCCCAAAAATACCGTTCGATAAATTATCTTCAATCGTCTGGAATGTAATGAGACAAGCCCACATTTCATAAAACTAAATTTATTTTACAATTTTTATATTTCCTTTAATTATGTTATATTTTCTTATTAGATCTTGTTTACACGATATGCACTTATCCATTAGCACAATTTTCCTTAGAACCATCGAATCCCTTCCAGGCCAAAATATATATATTTCTAATCGTTTTAGGCGAAATATTAATTTAATTCTTCTTCGAAAACTGTCCATGTCTCTTAACTTGTACATGTAAGAGCAAAAAATGACACGACATAACAACAACTGGTTGAATCAAAGGTGTTCAGTATGCACTTCTAACTAAATTAAATCCCGAGATAGGCTGGCACAAAATTTCGTCTTTCAATTAAGCGACGCAATTTAGCGTTGAAATTAAATTTGCAAAATGTATCCATTAGGATTGCTCTTAAATTACTTTCATGAACTCCAAAATGCATTATGGCAATACAATATTTAATTACAATCTATAGAGCTACGAGATACGTTTTTTTGCTCTTATTACATTTCAAGGAAAATTACATGTGACCAGTTAATTACGTATGGTTAAAGGAGCTAAAGGCATATAACATAGTTACATTTAATTCAGGATAAATTAACGAAAGGTTGCACCATTCCTGAATTAAACAACTAGTATTATATTAAGTTTGAAGAAAACGGTTATGTCGAAATGACCGCTCTATTTGATTAATATGTATAATTTTTTCTTTATAATTATTAATAGCGATTAGGAGTATCATTACACAAAAATAAATACTTACTATTTGTTGTAAAAAGGCCATATTGTATAAAATTGTGGCCAGAAAATAATTTGCGGAACATCAATGTAAAATCTAAATATAATGTAATCTATATTGAATATACCGGACTTAATGGCGTAACCTTAGGCAAATGTTGACGTGCTTCAGAGCACTTGAAACAAGTACCACGAGATTTCATTTTATGCATATAAACTGTTAATGCACTTATAAAATCATAAATATTTTATGGCGTCATAATACACTGCTAAAGCAGTTTTCTCTTAGCCATCCAATTGCTTCAAGAATGGCAATTTCTGCTTCTGGGTATTTTTTTTCTCAAACAATCCCTTTAGAAAATTACATGCATTATGTTTCTTTTCAAAACTCTTTGTTCGAAAATGGTTCTACTAAGTTGCATTAAAAGCTAAGTACATTTAGATCAAAAGCTAGGAAATTATGATCATTTTAGAGAGTTACTAGGATTACCAAAAAACTAAATTGTCATTTGGAATTTATCTTGCTATTATCAAAATCAATTTAATCCTGTTTGACTAAACACACCTAATGCTGCAATCAATGCAAATTACAGATTATTATATTAAATATTATATTTAATCAATATTGTATGCTAAACAATAAAAATCATAGTTGAATTTTCAAAATTAGTATTGCTGCTCTATATATATTCAGATCAGTTTACAGCCATCTTTTAACAAAGCTAAGAATTTCTGGGAATGACTGCGTCAATGGCCATTATACATACACAATTGCTACGAAACCGTTCAATTTACCCGCTTTCTAAAGAAATAAATTAATTGCCTGGTGAATTTGTTATCATCTCAATGTGATTACACTATGCATTGGAAAACAACGTACGCAAGAAGCTCCCAAGCATGTAACCTTAGGATGACATATAGTACGTTACTCTAACTTGAGAAAGATGGAAGATCTCAAGAACATAGGTCATATCAACGTTTTCTATCCCCTTGGATCAATCAAAAAGAAAATTAGTTCAGCCTTTTTTTGCGGGAATTGACTTATACTCGATTAAATTAGCGAATGCAAGAGTTGTAAAACAATTCATTGAAGATGGCAGTGTAGAGATCTCATCATTTTATGAGAGGTCTGAACATTTAAAACCTTCTAGCTAGGTAATTAAAAACTACAAATGAAACCAAGATGAGCATACATGCTGTGCTATTTCTAGGAATTATGCCAAATTTGCACAATTTTTAACAAATAACTGTAATTGGTTCTATGCTATACCCAGAGAACCAACGTGGTATAGTTTATATTACATTCATTAGAAGGATAAAAGGTGTTTTGGTGCAAAAGGTCAAGGAGTTTTGAAATTTGGAATTAGTATAGTCTTAGTGGCCCTAAGGGCGGATCCACTGATATAGTAATACGATAATATAGTAATGGCGATATTCGCCCTAACTTAACCTCAAGTAAGCAACCTAATGCGTCAGCCGCTTTTGGAAAAATGGCGCTCAAAATCAATTTTGTTTACAGTTATAGGAAATTTCAAAACTCCTTGACCTTTTGCACCAAAAAAGTAGGCTACATTATGAATGGCCATCATAGACTGTTGTTTCTCTTTCAAATAAAATATTATTACATTTCTGGTTTTTATAATTATTATATGAGCAATATGATCACAACTTAGATTAGCATTTGAAACTAAATTATGCTGTTTATGATACTTTCTTGTACTTTGATTTATTTTTATATAATTTAATTATTTAGCTATGTAAGCGATTCAGATTTGATATTAAAAACAAAAATTATGAGTTTGCATCGCTTGAAAGTAGAAAATATGTGAAATGATATCTTATTTGTTGCTTTTAACCAATGGCCCCCTCCCAACCTTACCTGCATGAAAGAGAACGAGTAATTCAAACACAACTACATGTACAACAAAATGCTGACATTAAATAATTACATTTATTTTAATATTCTAGAATTTTATATAAAAAAATTGTAGGAGAGGGAGAAGGAATAAGCTCTACAAAAGTGTAGTGGGCTAAGAATAAGGTATCACTTTAACATGCGATCTAATAAATTGGCTTGGAACTTAATTAGATTGCATGGGTTTCACGTACAAAAATATTAATATGCATTAGCGCTTTGCTTAATTCCGACAGGAACACACGCAAATGCATGAATATGGACCCAAAGATTCAATTAATTTCCTCTCTGGTTGACAGGCGTGGAAATGTCCCCACGGAAGGCAATTTATACTAACCTGAGAATAAAGCTACTATCTCCTCCCACTCAAGTCTTTTCATTATATATCTAAAAGCGTCGTTTAATTGTTGTCTTAATTTCTTCATGCTATTGGTTTAACAAAAAAACTAATTGTTGCTCTGCATATTAGGTATACGTAATATTTTAACATTGATAACAGACGAAAATATGCAGCCACTTAAAATTTCAGTGTGAAATGTTAAAGGTATAATCCATTGACGCCTTGCATGTTTTCAAGTATTGGCTAGCAAATAGTCCACAAATTCTAGGAACAATCAATGACAATTATAAATTTTCACATGAACTGTACCATTTAGTACAACATGAATAAACTTTATAAAAGTTTTTTTCATATACATTTAAAAAAATCCACATAGACAATATTCGTCGTGTGAAGTAACCTATACATCAAGAAGTTATTCAATATCTAGTCCAATATCGTACCAACTTCGCTTCATCAACCGTGGAAATGACGTCATTGTTCATTCCTTCTGGTCTTTCATGGATCAAACTTTAGTTTTATATATCCTGTGCAAGAAATTGCCCAGAGCTGTCTTTTCTTTTTTTATTTTTAAAACCTTTTAATTAATTTGACTTGGAGTTTGTCTGTTTGTCTCAACATCTTTACGGATTTTTTCACCAACTTTCAACCATACTGGAAAGCTAAAATTTTGTGGACAACTCAGTCTCATGGAGTATTTTCATCTATCAAATTTTAGTAGAGCTCGTTGACACTATTACGCCCAAAAAAATTCCAATTTTAAAAGTAAAAAATGCATATATTATTGTGTACGTAGAACGATTATGCTATGGTGCGCTCGTGACATCATATGTTTTGGGAAGATGGCACGAGTACACCATAGTGCCGATGTGTAAATAAAAAAAAATTAAACACTTGTTAAAGACTTTAAAATTGATCGGAGATTTTGTGACTAACCTCTATTTTTACATACGAAATACATGCAAATCAATTTGAAAATTCACATATCAGATTTTTATGGAATAAGATGTTCAAGAGATTTTCACCAAATTAACAACTATACTTGCTCATAATGTAGTAGAGCTTTAGTATCAGGTGAGTGGCCTCTTTCCTAATAAACCAGTAATAAGACACAATAGTAACTCAACCCTTTATTATTTAATTAAATCTTCATCACACTATGGTGTATAAGAGATTAATTTGCTAATAATCCCACGCATTCATATCTCTTGCAGCAGGAGGAATACTTAGGATATATAAAATGGATCAAGCCCCCAGGATCGATAATTTCAAATTAAAAAGGTCTTAAGAGATAGGGGGCTGGTGCATATCACACGCAAACGTGTATGCACGTTGAAAATGGAGAACCAAAAATGAGGACTACGTGTTAGAAAGGAGGGAAACATGGAAAAAGCCGTGAAGAAATAGCATGTTAACAGAAATCTGCGATGAGATTGTTTTCTTACAACCCCCCATATTCCTCAAACATGATTTATGATGAAAGTCCTTAACTCGATAGATTTCAAGCTTATACTTGCATGCATATTATATTGGAAATCTTCCAAGACATTCGATCAAAAGTTTAGCTGGCTTGACCTGTCAAAGAAAATGAGCCAGAAGCAGTCTGAATCGCATAATCACACATCAAGAAATTACATGTATATGATAATTTCCTCGGATTCTATAGGTAGTCAAACAAGTCTCTGATGAAGAATGCGATTCATATGTTTCAATTCCATGCAGTTAATCAACCTAATTAAGATCATGCAAAGAGAAACTATTTAAAAAAGTTCTGATGAACTGATTACCGTCCTTGTCTCAACACACCATTTGCTTCAAACCACTTACCTAAAAATAAAAAGAAATATTGTTAGTTACACAAGTTTTTGAATATTTATGACAGTTATGAACAATATGCTTTTCTAGGCTTCAAGAACACAAGAAGTGAAAATATATTTAACATTTTATGAGAGGTAACACTATCAAAATAAACGAAATTCAAACAGAACTACAACATATTTCAACAACAAAAGCTAAATTACTTTTAGTGCACATTTTATTAGAGAAAGTGATTTAGTTAAATGTATTTGTTTGAGATCGTCCTTCAGGCGTATCACAATGCAATAGGTTCGATAATGGTTAGGACTGATTTATATGCAATGCTTATTCCACATCCAGATTCAGGTTGAATCTATTTAATAGTTTAAAGCTCTATTAACTATAACGATGCTCCCGAAATACGGTTAATGCGTTAAAACCATAAAAGCTAACGATGCCCTTCAAGCTTGCCACTCGTTAATGTGCCAAAAACCCCAAGTGTAATTCTTCTATATAGTTTTAGCAGAATGCAAAGTGTGCATAACGTTTTCACTGACGTTGTTACTAAATTAGGCCAACTAATCAGTATTAGCGTAAGGCAATATATCTTCATTTTGCCCCAGTAAGCAAATTATCAACTTGGATTAGCCTGAATTGCCAACAATTCAAAATGATTTAAAGGAACGAATTCATTGTATGCACATAATACACCAATAACTTTAATGAAACAGACCATAGTGCATGTCTAAAAAAGTGAAATGAACACTGTGCCAAAATTAACAAAAAACAGTTTACAAATGTGTTTATTTTAAAAGGTTGGAATCATTTTCAATTCAAGGTTATATTGTTGATATCTAAATAAGTTTGCCTTTCTGGACTGAAATTCCAAGAATTAAGACACGTGCACTGGAATTTCGAGATAAGATTGAGGTCGTGGCAGTAATTTTTCGTCAAGAGAGTTCTGTTTGGGAAATATGCAACATTTTGTTATGGATCCATTGTCGAGTCGTTGAAAAGGGAACTTTTTCTTGTTTTCTTTTGCAAACAACAACAATGGATTTCCCTGTTCGTTGGCATCATCGTCTAGATGCTGCAAGACTGGGAGATGCTTCTTATATATTAACAATGAACCGTTTTTTGGTTTTGGAGGTTTTTCATGGATCCCATTACAATAGAATCGATATCAAGGCAAATAGCAGCCCATCCTCTCACTCAGGCAAACTCATTCTACCATCTTCTCCGATAAGCAAAACACATAGAAGAGGTTTTTTTTAACTTTTCCGCGATAACCGAGCTATTTAATGGTACAAGAGTTAGAGTGCCTCTACGCACTGATTTATTTTTCTTCCTATTTTCTCCAGATAAATTCCTTGCTGTACAGTCAAGTGCGCATTTCAGGAGCAGTTGTTAGAAAACAACCTTCGAATTACATTTTTATCAACAAAAATACAAGTCAGGAAAAAGTCAAAAACGAATCCTTAACCTTGCAAACGATACAAAATAGCCGATTTTTTGTAGGATTCTCCATGATACATCATATCAATTCATTTATACTCATAATGTACAGTGTATATATGGATTTTTATCATTGCTATTTTGAGTACGCGTAAGTGTATACAGGCAATGCATCTGCATAAGAATATGAAGAGAACATAAACATGTTATTGTCTGATTTTGCAGTGATAAGTCATAATTTTTATATATCTCTAAAGATGCTTAAACAAAACGTTCTGAAACTGAATCATAAACAAAATGACGGAATACTGCAACAATAACAAAATAAAAATCTGGCTCTCTTCCCTGTATTCTACAGGTATTTTTTCTATAAATTAGACAAACAAGCACTCTGAAAGAAACTATAGGTGTATATACTCAAACAGACCTTAAAAATGTCGACTTTGAAATTGGATATGTTAATCCAATTTCAATTAATCAGAATTCAAATTCTGGCCATTAATGTCAATCCCAAAGTTGACCAGGTCATTTCAGAGAGGCTATCCAATGAGCCGATATGTGAAAAATTGGGAAAATTTGCACATAGTTTGACATCTACAGTGTACAACTTTCCTCAAGCTTTGTTTAAAACTTCAACAAGAGAAAAACTAAAATGTTGTTCATGCTTTTCGCAGATTTATGCATTTTTTTGGCTAATGTGAACTCCCAATTCGTAAATTTCAATGTTTGTTCATATCATGAAAGAAATGCCTATGTGCCAATCATTTGCCAAGAGCAATTTATACCTAAAATCACTTAGATTTGAAAAGACGTTAATTGAATAACGGGCATTAAAAATTAAAGCTTAATAAAAAAACTCGCGATAGACCTTCAAAATTTACAATTTTTCCTTCCACAATGTATATTTCAAAATAGCAATTTCTTCTTCCTGCCCCTTTTCCCATCCTTTCTACAGTATGTGAATAAAACCAAAGAACGATTTTCTAAAGCATTGTACTCCACCTCCAAATGGAATGACCTCAGTTTAAACGTATAAGTGCGTTGTTTTGAGCAATTTTATTGGAAAGTGTATATAGTAAATCAATAATTCATTCAACAACCATTGAGGGTTGCAATGGTTGTTTAAGAATCGATTATTGCGTAAAAGCCCTTTGAATGTTCATGACAGAGCAATATTTAATTATATTTTCCTACCAACTCACAAGTTAATCCTAGATATACATTTACATATCAATGAATATTAAATTTCAAATACAATATACGGAAATTTGGATATTTAATTACATTCATTTTCAATCCGCTTATATTCAACATCCGTTCACATTCAACTCTGCTAATAATAAGGTGAAATGCTCATTCCTATGCCATATTACCGTAGTTAAATCAGACAGTTGAATAATTTATTTTGCTTGACAAATGTAAACGCTTAATTTTTAAAGATTTCGGTCTTTGCAATGTCTTAAGGAATGCTGGCAATGTTTTAGGAAAGGTAAATGAAAACGCAATCTTTTTGCTTACTATATTGCTTTCATTGCTCCAATTGTTGTACTTGTAAGTCAGTTGCTTAATCAATAGATTAGATTTATTTCTTTATCGTTTAATCAATCTTAATGAAAATTAATAATATAGCAATTGCACGCCTTGATGCATTTAATAATGAACCACAAGATATTGCAGAAAAATGTATTACATATAATTCCTTCCTTTATTGAGTTCCGCAATTCATTACGACTAGATTAGACGGCAATTTTATATGCTAAAAACTATCAGTTTTAATAGTGTTATTACAGGATTCTTTTCGGAATAGTAAAAGTAGTTATTATGATCGTATCCAGTACATTTAAGATATCTTTAAAAATCTATTTACAACTACGTGTATCTAAAACGGTTATAAGCTAGAGTATTCAGTACCCTTCATAAAAATAACCAGAATTTCAACAAAATTTAACTTATGGTGACATTATTCTTGAATGACTTAATCATTTTAATTGTTTTAGATCTGAGAATCTTTCATGTTATAGATTTCATCTTTCATCTTCTACATTTATCTTCCATGTTTTATATTTGAGAATTTTTCTTGTTCAAGATTTGAGAATCTTTCATGTTCAAAGTTTGAGAACCTTTTAGGTTCTAGATTTGAGAAATATTTATGTTTTAGATTTTAGAATCTTTCTTGTTTAAGTGTTGAGAATTTTACATGTTCTAGATTTGAGAATCTTTTATGTTCCAGATTTGAGCATCATTCTTGTTCAATAGTTGAGCATCTTTTCATGTTCTACATTTGAGAAACATTCATGTTTTAGATTTGAGAATCTTTCTTGTTCTAGGATTGAACAACTATCATGTTCTATAGATGTGCTAATCTTTCATGTTCTAGGCTTGAGAACCTTTCATTTTCTAGATTTGAGAAATATTTAAGTTTTAGATTTTAGAATCTTTCTTGTTTAAGAGTTGAGAATTTTACATGTTCTAGATTTGAGCATCTTTCATGTTCCAGATTTTAGCATCATTCTTGTTCAATAGTTGAGCATTTTTCTTTTTCAATAGTTGAGCATCTTTCTATCTTTCTTGTTCAATAGTTCAGCATCTTTTCATGTTCTACATTTGAGAAACATTCATGTTTTAGATTTGAGAATCTTTCATGTTCTAGATTTGAGCAACTATAATGTTCTACATGTGGTAATCTTTCATGTTCTAGGCTTGAGAACCTTGCATTTTCTAGATTTGAGCATCTTTCTTGTTAAAGAGTTGAGCATCTTTCTTGATAAAGAGTTGAGCATCTTTCTTGTTAAAGAGTTGAGCATCTTTCTTGTTCAAGAGTTGAGTATCTTTCTTGTTCAAGAGTTGAGCATCTTTCATGTGTTAGATTACAAAATTCTGAATGAGTCATAAATAAATTTTCAATTAATCATTGCACATTATTGTAAATTCCACAAAAATCTGGTATATCATAAGTAAATTTTCAAAATGGAAAAAACATTAGGATGGTGATTGAGTACATGTATCTGCTAAGCAGCTTGCATTGGACTTGAATGCCCTCAACAACCCCGCAAGACTGGTTGTTGAAATACATAAATATTCCGCCTGTTTTTTTTTTTTTTTTCAGAATTGAGAAGGAGAGCTCATTTTCTTTCGTTACTATTTACAAATTGAGAGGCCGCAATGAAAAAAGATGAGAGTTGACAAACCACATTGAGAATGCGCGTCCTATTTAGTCTGAGCTACTAGATGATCGATTATTGGCTGAGCAGATGCCAATCGATAGTCCTCGTCCCAATCTTTGGCAAACTCCTTTCTGAGCAAAGATTCGTTTTTTTTTTCTCTCTCTCTGGCGTTTCATTCGTAAAGAATGATCCGGGATATAAAAATATGAAACTGATAAGTGGAAGCAGAAATGAAAGCTTTGTGAATGGAGGAAGGAAGGGGAAAAATCCCGTCGACCAGCAACAAATCCAAAAGGATCGAAAAGGCTTTTCTGAAAGAAAATTCGCTTGCCTTCTCCGAGTATGCCTAGGGTCCAATCTAGGTCAGCTGGCAGAGAGATACACAGGCCCTAGCATTACTATTTTAAGGCTTTATGGCCATTCGGATGACTCCAGGATGATTCCACTTTATGGAGAGCACGCACCTATACGTGCACGCTTCCAAATGTCCATTCTCTCTCTGGAGGTTTGCACCATGACTTAGGAATTTCAAATCACATATAGTCTATTAATTCAGGATAAACTGATTGTTCTTAGAATTCTTACTCAACTTTTATGGTCGTTGTAGGTGAAAGGCTGGGGCTGCCAATAAACTAGCCAACACCTTTTGATCGAGAGGACGATTTAAAGGATTATTTCAATAATAGGATGGAATGATGGGGGGATGAAAAGAATTTGGAAATACAAAAGGTGGCTATTTCTGTAATGTCGTGTACGAACCAATTCTATGGGTAAGAACAGTTTGGGGCATGAAATAGCATGAAGCATGGCATGATCTGAATGCAGCATTCCGGTTGGGCAATCGGAAAATCCTGCCATCGGGAAACAAATCGGAACGCTGCATATAAGATAATGCCTTTCAACATGCGATGCCAAATAACTGCGTAGATCATAGAATAGCATGTATGCATCATGCATGGCAGGGTCTGAAATGCAGCGAACGATTAATTTCCTAAAATTAATGGCGGGAATTTCAGATTGCCCTATCGGAATGCTGCTTTTCAGATCATGCTATTTCATGTCCCTACGCTGTCCACGCTGTTTTGCAAATTTCACTTTTTCAATTTTTAATTCTTTCCAGCCAGTAGCATTTTTCAGAAACATGGTTTCATTTTGTGAACCTCTTTTTCATGATCGTTATGCATGGTACATTACACAGAAATTTAGTGGCTCATTCATGTGGTGATTCTGAGTTAAAAATCATTTTGATACTTTTTTAAAAAAAGTTCAAATCTGTTTTGGAATTTAACTTTGAGAAATATACATTACATGTACCTCTATCTGATTTGTTCTAAACCAATTCATTAACATTTTCAAATAACGATGTAACTATAAGTTCGACTACACCAAATACATTTTTTCATGAATATATTTCTCTCACTTGCTTTGTCAGTTACGAATAATGGTGCAAATTACCCTAACATGAAATTGAATAAAAAATAAATGCCAATTTTGATTCAATTTATATGGTTATAATGCTGCCTTTATTTTGTTAACATCATAAAGATAACGATAAAAATGAATGTAAACGATTTTTATGTTGAAAACTAATGCCAGAAACGACAATATATATATATACTTACATGTGCTTATAGAACAGTATATATTTGTGAAAAATGATCTGTGGTAGTCGAAGTTCTTTATACCCATTATATTAATCTCATAATATTAATGAAACAAACTATGCGTATACTAAACCGCATTTTTAAAGATGGGCGAATTAATTATTTTTGCAATATAGCTGAGGCTTAACGCTAATGCAAATTCCCAGCAAGTGCATTCTTAATGAGTTAATGATCTTCCACTTTGCTTTGACCTGTAAAAGCAGATATGGACGTCATTATTGTGAACTCTCCAGAGACCCATTTTACGTACATGTATAACTACTTATTTTTCTGGCAAGTTAACAGAACGACGAATGAGGATTAGTAGGAAGTACTTTAAAACATTTATGGATGAAGCAGCTGATGATACAACATCATAACATAATTAGTTTATTGTTAACCACTGCGAAACGATCCCTATTTTGTCACAATTCCAACTGTAGACATCTTGCAAAAAGTCAGTAACCGTCACACACGATTGCCTCAAATCTGTTTTCATATATAGTTCAACTGTCTCTAAAGTGTAACTCTGCCAAAGGAAGCCACAATTGTACAATCGTTGAAACGATCGCACTTGAGTGACCTTTTGGGAAAGTTGAATGCTTTCAGGAAAGCAATATCATTTCATTCTCCAATAGATTTCCCTCCTCACTTTATTCTCAGAATGTAAAAAAAGTGTAGATGGACGCCATTATTGTAGGTTTCCCTGATGTATCCTTTAGGAATAACGTCATCATTAACCGCTGGAGTGCTGGCAACATCACTGAGTGACGATTGAGTACAAACTGTCTGTAGCACTCAGCTCAATTCAAAACAAGGGGGCGAAATAAGTTTAGATTATCACTCCAGATGTACATATATAGCATTTGTTACCAAGAGAAATAGAAAATACTTACAAAATTACACGAATGTATAACAGGATTCGAAATATTGGGCAATTATTACGAACTAGGTATTGGCCATCAATCAGAACTGCTGACAAATCGAATACTTAAATCATTTTATTTACAGTATTCAAAAGGAATTCTCCTTTAGAATATTTAAAATCACTCGAAGATGGAAAGAATTTATATAATGTGTGCAGCACGTGAAACACAAGGGGTACTCAAACAGACACCAAAAATTTCTCACATGTTTTCAGATAGGCTCTATGCAGTAACATTAAAATGTCGATTTTGGGATTGGCCATTATGTCAATTCCTGTCAATCAGAATTCGATTGATTGGAATTGACATAATGGTATGAATTCGAATTCTGAAAGATTGGAATTAATATAATGGCCAATCATAAAGTCGACATTGTCATTGCAGAGAGGCTATCTGAGCAGATGTTTGACTTTGAATACCCCTATTGGAGCCCTAATTCCAAACACCCCTATAATATACGTCAGAAACTTGCGAAAATCATACTGGTCTCCTAGAAATCATCAGCCAAATATTGTATATGGAAGGAAAAGGTGTCAATACAATAAACATGTAAATTTCAAGACTGTTATATGCAATCATTGAAATACGGATAAACGTTTTTTTTGTTTTTAATAAATATGAAAAGGGTTTTTGTTGTTGTGTACTTAGATGTTTTCTGTGAGCTTTTGAAAGTTTGTTGAATCAGTTTCGATCAATAGCCAGACTAAAGATTGCAGTTTACACCATCCTCATTTGTTGTTGTTCACTTTCAATTCAGGTCTATTTTACAATAGCATGCCTGTGAACACGCTAAGAAGATTCGTAATCTTCATGATTTATTTTTAGAAACCTATTTATTTGTCTTTACTTAGTTTATTTAAAGCGGCAATATACCTAAAATACGAAACAAAAAATGTCTTCAAACAGCATGGTTGTTGCAGCTAAATGAGCATGACACAAATTGCATTTTTAATGAACTCTTAACTGCCATACGTAATTGTAGCTATTTATAAACTGTATGGATTTATTTATTACATACGTACATGTATTTACATATGCCAGAAATAGAGATTTTTGTGTTTTTCGACTGCATGCCATCCAGTATATTAAAAACAGCAAGACACTAACAGAATTCGTACAACATGCACTTGCTGTGATATCTATTATGAACACATCTTGATTCCTCTACAATCTCATTTGAGTATACATTATATCAAAATTGTTTGCTTGGGCATGCATTATATGGTTTAATCTTTGATACACAGTAAAACCTGCTAAAGGAGACCACCAATTGAATTGTCATTGTTAGTCACTGTATATACAGAGAATTACACTGAAATATAAAAATGTAATGGTAGTAATTCACAAAAAACTTGATAGCGTACTTCAATTTTCCATTTTTAATGTATTCGCACAGTTCTTGCTAACCCGAAGATGTTTTTCTTTCCATGTTTGTTTCTAAATGCATCAAAAGCTTAATTTTATCCTTTAAGAAAATTGCTTTGTATATTTTTGATAAAACTGATGTCCATTTTAAAAATATTTTCCAAACACTTGAAGTAATTAAAAAATTGAAATGAAGGACTGAGAAAAGGTTGATCATACATATATATATGTACACTATAGATAATATTCACATATTTTTTTTTACTTTAATGTGATTGGCTGGCTGACATGAGAAATGTTAGGGTTAACACAGGTAGTAAGATGACTCGTATGTCACTTAAGAAAAGTGGTCACTATTCAGAGGTAATCACTTTCACCGGTTTTACTGTAGAAATGCATGTATATATAGCCATTTTACATTTATAAATAAGTCGGACATAGGACAAACCATACAGATATGGTAAATAAACACGAATATTATGTCAATTTAAAATTATTATATTGAAAAGGTAGATAAATTTATAACCATAGAGATGTTGTGTAGTATGCTGGCATAGATTTAAATTTAATGTTTTCTCCACCGTGTATTACAATCTTATTTCACCTTTGGCTTGGCGGGTAATTAAGTCAAACTTGATACACAGATATTAATATACGCTAATCTAATGTGTTTTGTAATTAAAAAGTGATCTACAATTTTAGAAGCGAAATGAGCTCACTCTTTAAAACACAAGTGCTTTCATCTCACTATATAAAACCTCATGAACTTTCAAGAGTTCTACTGTATACATATTGTACGTGTATGTTTCTCTTTATAATAAAATGGCTTAATATCCAAATATCATTTTGATGGAACTCTTTTTACAAATGATTTACCGTTCTGACACGTGTAAATTAGTAATTGGTCAATTCAAAACAGTTCATTTTCCAGAATTGGAGAATGGCTTAACGTTTCAGCCTGCAGAAGTAGCCTGAGCTAAGCGCATACTGTGATAAATAGCTTCCTTATGTGTTTCCCCAAAGGAAATAAGAAGCCTTTGTCTAATACAAGGACTAATTAATTCAACCTCGGCAGTTTATCGCCTAGCAACTTTGGCACGTGTCCTCAACGGCCATATTGGGATACCTTGGAAACCAAACAACAATTCACGCCATGTTTGCATGTAATGTCTATACAATCAATGTCAAATTAAGATATACTTAGTCATTGGTATCAACGTAATTATCAGCCCATTGCGCAATGCACATGTACGTGTACGTACAAAGGAACATAATCGCCTTAAAGAATTAAGTAGGTTACATAGTCTTAAAAATATAAATTTGCATTTCATGCATGCATACATGTATATTGTTTGAATGTCCACGACCTGCATTTTTAAATTAATGATTCCATCATTAACAACCATTCCCATGTCTACTTAATTAATGTTTGAAATTGCAAATTTTAATTATTAAATACGCTTGCTCCATTAAAAATAAAATTACTAACCTCGAAAATATCTATTAATGCATTTTATTTTATGTGTTAGTAATTTCCAGTCTTCGATTTCTTAACGTTGCGTGTAAAAGACGTCAGTTGCAAGTAACAAAAGATTTATGCAAATATCTATAATAATAAAATCGATCGATAAAAACAGCATGCGAAGTTTTGAAAATAGTATTGGAGAAGCAGGATTAAATGAAAAAATTGTGTTATTTTCATTGATCGTAGCTTTAGTTTGAAAATCGATCAACAGCAAATGACGTGCATAATTTACATACGTGATAACAGCTAACAGAGCTTCTTCTGCCCAAGTTATTACTAGTGATTTTTTAGAATTTTAGAATAATGGTATTTGAAATGATAATAATCCACTTAATTAAACGAATATTTTTATTGAATTTGAACGTATGTGACGCTGAACATTCTGATATGTAGAGTATATTTTATAGTTAAAATACAGTCGACCTATAAAGCTAAAATATCGACATGCATTTACAAGTTCATTGCAAGTATTTTGACGTGCTTATTGGTAAATGATGAATTTACATTTCGATTCTCAATACTTGATTCTGAAATGATATTTTATGCAATCTTTAAAAATATATTTTTGTAGTTTATTTAATGTAATTAATGATTAATGATTTATATATCATAATTAGCCAAAGCATTGAAGGAATGAAAACTCGTTTTCTCAGAAACACATCACGTACCACTATGCAAATTTGTTTGGGTGTTTTTAACACATATATATCCCCATGCTGCAGTCTTTTCTAGGAAGTTTAATCCATACGAAATATAAAAATATTTGCAACAATAGATTTTTTATCTAACGTGGATCTAAAAGGCGCAAATCGAGCTTACAACAGCACTTTTTTAATTATTCGAGAAAGGCAATATTAAAGAACGACGTTAGCTCAAAATTCGATTCCGTTGCAAGAAAAAGGTTTCTCCTTTCGTAAAATAGCTTCCGATGATATGTTAGTCTTTAAGCACAAAAAATGATGGCTTTGATGGAGACACGTATATTATATGTAAATCTTATATACAAGATAATTAACAATTGTTAGGCGCAAAATGTCATCACCAGTAATCTGGTAGAACTTGCATTAACGAAATTATTTTTATTGGGAATCTTTCTGAAAAATACAGATTGAGCCTTCCAGAAAATTGATTTAATTAATTTATCTAGCGAGCTAACATTATAAACATGTCGTTTCTGAAAGTAATATGCAAAGTGATAAAAAAGTTATTAATAATAAACGTTGTATAGCAAAATGGCACCAACATCACCTTCTTTGTATATATAAATAAAAAGTACATGTATTGTATATATGTATCTGGCTATATACTTTATATCGCACAAACTTTCGATTCATTCACCCGATTGATCCCAAATTTTGTATGAATACTTTTCCCCTCAACATTTTACCCCTTTTATATGTGCACATTAGAAATAAGCTTTTCTGAGCGGTGCATTATGGGTACATCATCAGCCGTCGATTATAAGATGTAGTATGATGGCGCTGAAGGGCAGTCAAGTGTGTAAACCAATTGTCGTTTAACCCGGTTATTTCGGCTAGTTCCATATAATAAGGAAAGATATAACATACAAACCTGCTACCAAATGTAATATACCAGCTTACACCATGCTTCTGCTACAACTAGTTGGGGTCTAATACGACATACAACAAATTTTATATGAATTAGCATTGGTATGGAATAATAACAGTCTGTTATCTTGCCTTAAGTCTTCTTAAGTCACTATATCGATCCAATATTTAAAAGAGCTCCTTGTTGCTTTCTTCTAAAAGCTATCATCTATCAGTCAAGAGCAAAAGCATGCATTTTCTTAAAAATTGTCGACAATGATACCCCCTTTTGTTTAGTCTCGTCTACCTACATGTATACGCATAATGATAAGTGTAATCTTGAATCTTTCTAAAAGGGATTTTAACCGTATACCTAGAAAGGTTAGAGGGACTCATTCGCTATAGTAATCTGATGAGTGTAGATAATTGAGACAGTCTTTTGAAAGAAAATCTACGTGAAAGCGTATATTTCATCACACTAGCAAATGCTTCTTGCATGAGAAAGGAAAGCCAATAACTATACGATGAGAAGCTATTATTCAATTACGAGGTATACGAACAAGCAAAGTATTTTGGACAGCAATAAGGAACAATGATTAAAAATGCAAGATTGAAATTCTAAGTTTATTAAATAACTCATGGAATTACGATTACATTGTTAAGCGAAATTTTCTCGATTTGCATTAAGTTGATGCATCCCAAGAGAGGCTTCATGGACTCATTCCATTGTGCGCCTCATTACACTAACGCTGTTTTTGCTGCAGCTAAACTTCAAATATACGAAATTACAGGCCTTACGGAGTCATCATACGTAAATACAACATTTTATTACATAATGAGTAAAACGTGTTTTATATCCATATATATATTATCTTGATTTAGATCAAAATCATGCAAATAAATATTGGTGCAAACAGTTTTAGATATGCAAGTATATTTTTAAGTAGATGTTGCACATTTATTAAAACTATACGGAAATACCGCAGTCGTTCGAATTTAAATATTTGACAAGATACTGTATTTGGAAATATATCATTCGCACAAATAACTTATTGAAATGAAACTAATGCAATAAAAATAGTTTTCCATTGATAATGTACCTAATAAAGTGACCAAGCTCAGACTGTAACTCGGTCAGTGAAGAAATCTAAAGAAAATGGCATGGTAAATTCAAATAGGACTAACAAGTAAGTCATCTTGCTTGCTGTTTTTATCCTAAGGCTTATATAACATAATAATTTATCCATTAATTGCGGAAAGACTTAAACAGTGTCTCCTTTAGAGCAATTGTAAACTATATAGTTCTCTAAATTAGACCCAGTTGAAGTTTAGCAGAACTGGCTAAACTAAGTTTTTGTGAATTTGACCTAAAACTTTTCAAACCACCCAACTAATCATACGAAAGCATAAATGACCGTGTGAGGGTTTTTTACAGATTTTACTGCATGTTTAAATTATACTTACTATGAACAGATTAACACTATAATCCAAATTGCATTGGGGAAAATTAATATTGTGGGACTTAAACAATTACATGTGACAAACAAGATATGCTTGAGTTGTGCTCTATGCATGCTTGATATGAACCTGAAAGATAACCTACTTTGCATGTGATGTTGCTCGCATATTAAAAAACCGCTGTTTTTTTGGAAAGTTCTTATACCGTAAGCTTGGCATGCAGATATTCTGAGCCCTCATGATGGTTGGACACACACCAGAATAATAAATTGTCCATTGATCAGTCAAGCTTAAACTTGCCTACAGACATAGGCTTTCCAAATATTGGAAAAGCAAATCTGGCGGCCTGTCAAGGCCATCTGTACCTATAGTCATGAATGAGCAAATCGCCGAATGGATCATAGATTCTGACCATACATTGGAAATTCAATCTTAATTGACCATGCATAGAATGTCGAATTTCTGCAATTTCTTGTTTAAAATATTCTTTGAAAACCAGAATGGACTAGATTCTATGCCTAATGTACAAATGAAAATACACAGAAAATGTCAGAAATCGAATGTTTAGAAACTCCGGAAGCAGTAGCAGACAATAGGAAAATGCGACGAATTTTGTTCAACAAAATCGATAAATAAAACACGCACGTACAGACTTTGACTGACTTATACTGGTGACCCGCGCAGCATATTGCTTCCTTGACAAATCACTTGTCAGAAGAAGACGAAAACGGCATCGCGATATTTGTATACGAAAATATTTGTGTTTTTTTCTCGCCTTCAAAAAAAATCAAATATTTTAACAAATACTAAAGCTTTATGTAGAGGTTTGAAAAAAATCAGTTGTAGTATGGCAAGGATATGTGTAGTTTTAATTACTTTGCAACGGTTTAATGACAACAGCATGAGATGCTGCTACAATGCGCAAATATGCACTACATAAGAAGTCATGGACTACATAGGCCGTCATATTTGCTCTATCCACTGATGTTGCACAATTTTATTTAGGCCTACCACCGTTTTTACATGGAAAAACAAATTATAACTGTTTAACCGTAACACTTAAGACAACATGTCAAAGTAGGAAAAGAAAGAGAATGGTCTGTTTGTATGAAATCAACTTTTTTGGTTTTCATTCGTAATTATTTAGAATTATTACAAGGTTTTTCACCTTGTTAAGGTTTTTTAATGGTAGCTACGCTGCAGTGCATTGATGTGCTGCAGCGTAACTACCATTAAGGGGTTTCAAATTCTTCTTAAAAACCTTGTAATAACTTAAAATAACTGCCAATGAAAAAGGTCATAAAATAATATGAGTGGATAGAGCATAAATGACTTCCTATTTAACCGCGTTAATAATTTTCATAACAATAAGATTTAAGAAAAAATGGGATGGCACCGACTTTTGGTCCACCCTGTTTGTAAACAAGAACTTTGATACAGAAGTATGGAAAATGTGTTTATTATAAAATGTATGGTATCATGAATATTACGCAAGATAATTTCAAGTATTAAGTCAATATTTTGTACTTAAGATGCTCGAAAGTGTTTTAATCTCCAGATTTGCTGTCTTGCAATATATTAGATTTTGAGAAATATAACATTGAAAAACATTAAAAACCATTGCGTATATTATTACACTGTAAACTAGACGATTAATCAAAAACATCATTTATTGAAGTTAATGCACTCGTACACGAATACAGACTGTAACTCATCCTCTTGCTGCACCAAACTACTTCAGACATTTGATAGTACGCAATAACAATCACTATTCCCAAGAAAAATTTCATAAAAATGAAGCTACTGATACGAGGTGCTAGCAAAATTTAATGCTAGTGGACAAGTGTCTTTTGCTTTCTCGTAGGTATCCCCTTCTCATCCTTAACATCTGATTAGGACCTGTTAGTGCATCGCACGAGAGCCCAGCAGTATCACATATCAAGCTATGTTATTTTTCATTGGAAACTGACAGAAAAAAACTGCACTTTCCAAGTAAAAGTAACCGAGCCAAGATCTCCAGGGGCGAAAAACGAGAGAAAAAAACATGGAGAAGGCAGCTAGCCCAATGTAATATATTAGCAAAGAAATTAAAGAGATGTCTGAAACTAAGGCTTAGGGATTGACCCGATAAGTCAAAAGGCAAACTGCTTTTAAAAAAAGATGATGAGGAAGATATCGATTAAAATGCTCCTCCAGACAAACAAAGAGTTTCACGTTGATTTTCCTTACAAAAGACTGGAGAGCGAGCACAAATATTTTGACAACCTAGTTCGTTGTCAAAAATTGAAACTAGCGTTGAGTCTTATTCAGCAATGCGCAAATATTTAACTAAAATCTCGATAACTTGGCACGATTCCATCACCTTCTTGCACCGAGTCAATGTAAAGGACGATCGAAGTCGGGTTTCTTCTGTTTTAGCTAGAATAATTAAGGATAGGAACCATCTTCTAATTAAAAATCAATAGGCGGTTATTTCCCCAGCCCATTATCAAATTATTTTAATCAGCATTAAGGTTTCGTTTTTAGAAGCAAAGGATATCGCTTTAAGAAGCGGACGAATGTGCCAAATCGCTTTATCACGTTTTAATCATATTGGCAAAATGTCAGGCAAGGGCAATCCATAATTCATTAAAAGAGTATTAATAAGCACGCTAAAATAGATGTTGTTGAAATTTCCATATTGAATCTATAAGAATTACATGCATTATGCTGCAAAAAAGATTTAAAGATTTCTAAACAAAAACTGTAAAACAAATAAAGAGGGTTTCTAGCATAGTAAGCTTATAAGTGATTTAATTTCATTTTATTATTGTATTCAGTTGAAATCAAAAAAGTTTTTCACAATCAAAATGTCTGAAACTGCATGCGACTATCATCTGCTGCCAAAACTTTCATTACAACAAATAGTTATTACTGTAAATACTCGAATAAATGTTTAGACCTATTTAAAAGTAAAGAACATTGACCCATATATAGAGTTTATTATTCTTATTCCCTAATGGCCCGTTTTACCAACGAAGGTTAAACTTATAACCTCTGGTCAAACTGCAGTTGACCACAGTTTGACCTCCGATTCGGTTTTACCAACAGAGGTCAGTTGGTAAAA
>JAQGCC010001792.1:0-21459 GCA_034698905.1 Xestoiulus laeticollis | reverse complement strand
TGGCCTATTGTCCCTGTTTTACACAAATGGTAGTGTTTTTTGACCTTTTTAAAACTTAGCAAGGTGGTGACAGGACACTTCCTCACTCGGATTCCCATGCATATATACTCAACAACTTGCGGCATTTTGGTTAGGTCAGGTTTTACCCAATTTCGACAATTTACATTAGTTAGGACAGGTTTAATCCAATTTCGGCAATTTAGTTAGGGCAGGTTTAATCCAATTTCGGAAATTTAGTTAGGACAGGTTTAATACAAATTTCGGAAAGTTGGTTAGATCAGGTTATCCAAATCTCGTCAATTTGGTTAGGTCATGACCGTCATGTTCAACCGGCATTATAATCGGCAATTTGTTTAGGTGAGGTTTTACCCAATTTCGTCAATTTGGTTAGATCATGTTTTACCCATTTTCGTCAATTTGGTTAGGTGAGGTTTTACCCAATTTCTACAATTTGGTTAGGTGAGGTTTTACCCAATTTCTACATTTTGGTTAGGTGAGGTTTTACCCAATTTCTACAATTTGGTTAGGTCTGCAGGCTATCCCAATTTCGGCAATTTGGTTAGGTCATGTTCAACCCTATTTCGGCAATTTGTTTAGGTAAGGTTTTACCCAATTTCGTAAATTTGGTTAGGTCAGGTTATCCCAATTTCGACAATTTGGTTAGGCCAGGTTTTACCCAATTTCTACAATTTGGTTAGGTCAGGTTTTACCCAATTTCTACAATTTGATTAGGTCAGGTTTTACCCAATTTCTACAATTTGGTTAGGTGAGGTTATCCTAATTTTGGCATTTTGGTTATGTCAGGTTATCCCAATTTCGGCCTTTTGATTATATCAGGTCATCTCGATTTTGGCAATTAGGTTAGGTCAGGTTTTACCTAATTTCGTAAATTTGGTTAAGGTTAGGTCAGTTTTCTAGAACCTACGGCACAGGGATATTGATGGATCCAAATTATTTCCATTCAAAGAACACCTCTTATGCACCAAAACCTGTAAATAGCGATAACTTACAGTTGGCATGGTGTGTATGGTCATCAACTAGCCGAACCTGCAAATATCACCATCCCTTCAAAAGCACAATTTTTTGGCTTGGTCCCAGTGATTTGCGCTATTCACAAGTTTTGGTGTACAAAACTTGTGTTTTGTACAAACAAATAGTGCACAATTAGCTGTCTTTACAAGTATTAAATAATAGCAAGCGGATGAACTGAAATAAGGCATCTCAAATGCATTGGAATTGACAATGGTCCTAACTAAATAGCGATGTAAAGCTGCACGAACGATTACGATACCTTCACGATTACGCGTCTTCAATCGCAAACACGCATGCGTGGGTGCCAAAAAAATCATCCCCATTCGCTAATTCAGTTTTTGACAGGATTATGATATGTATTATGTAATCGTAAAGGTATCGTATTAGTTCGTGCAGATTTATCTCGCTTTTTAACGCGCCATTTGGTTCCTTCATGTAGATTGGGGGCCATGGGAATTACTGTAAATTAGATGTTTTTATCTAATGGCGTTTTTCAAGGTTTGTTTACGATAAGATATTGTTCCATAGATTTCAAAATTCCTAAGACACTTTTTTGTAATTTTAATAATAGTCTTAAGATCTGCCTTAAATTTTATTCGTAAGACTTAATTACAATAAGGTCCCAACTAATTTTCACTAAATTCAGCTAAAAATTACAGTCTCAATGACGTCACTACTGTTAAAGGGCCGTGCTTCACGGGCAGGGTCTTCTGTTGAAATTAGGAGATAATGCACATGTATGTTGTACATCAATTTGAGATACATTTACATGTACATGCTGGACACCAAGTTGTCCTGGTGCCCATAGGCAGTAAAATCCACCACATACTTGTCAAATGCCCACCTGTTTTCGTGCAATTAGTCTTTTCAGAATAGAAAAACTAGGTTAAAATGGGGTGACCTTTGCACATGGTTTTGTAGGCGCCTTTTGAACATATGCTCATTGTGTTGTGCTAACATATGGGGATGCCCAGTTTAACCCATTTTCAGAATGGGTAGGGAAAAGAATATTTACATTTTCTGACACCAAAAAATTGACATCCAATTTAAAAAAAATATATGAACAATTGTCCATAGTGCAACAGGTTATTTACTTATATATTACTAGGCACCTTCGCACGAGCGCTGTTAAACACAAGCCAGCAAAGCTTTTCCGCATAATTAGATGTGCGCATGCGCTGTTCATGCGCGCATCTAATTACACGGGAAAAGCGTTGCCGGCTTGTGCTTTATAGCGAGTCGCATGAAGGAGCCTACTGGTTCATATACCTTAGCAATTTTTCTGAAAAATTTGTATACGAGTTTTTTATATAATGTATAAAATTAGGATTCATAGCTAATAAGGGATTCCAAAAACCCAGATTCAACAGAAATGATATTTTAAACTTCCCTGACGTTTCTAGTTTTTTAAAACAATTTTCCATGCCCATCCAGACTGAAAATTTAACAAATATTGATAACATTCTTAGCAAAACTAATCACACAAACTACTAATAAGTTTTTTTATACTAGTCAAATTATTTAAAATTAGTTTTTAATTAGGAGGTAGGTGTCATTAACTAGTAAGAGTAGACGAAAAATTCCTTTTTGGGTAAAAAGCGTGGGCTAAAAAATGTTAAAAATGCATGTTAAAAACGAATACAAATGGGGAATTCCCCATTTCTACAGAAATGCAGGAGTGAATAACTGCAATATACATGTATCTCTTGACTTAGTGTCAACTACTGCATATCTGGCTAATATAAATGTGAAAAAAAAATGTTATATTTGGATTAATTTCCCCTGATTATTCCAGGTATATGGAATTTCCCTGACAATTCCAGTTTTCAAGGGCTGTGAAGCATCCTGTAGGTAGTGAGGTGATTATTGAAAATTTGCTAGTTTCAGCTGCATGGTCACCCCAGAATGGCACATCGAACCATTCGTGGAAGTGGTGCAACTCCTGCATCGTGGAATTGACTGCTGCAAGCTTACTGGTCCACTGCCAACGGGGGAGACATGAGGGATCCCTTTTCGTTCTCATCATTTCTCCACATCTTCTTCCCTCTCCCATAAAATGGTTGCTAGGCAACTGTTAACAATGCGAATGCCACGAGCCGCCAGTTTCTACGAGATTTCTAATAAAATACACATTTCCATGGCAAAACGAGAACCTATCGAAGAATATGAAAATGATGGCATTTCAAGGAAGGAAAAAGATTCTGCTGAACAACCATGGGAAAAGGAGGAAACAAAAAAATGGAGAACGTATTACTGCATCATTCCCCAAAAATGATACTTTAAACTACCACGACTTTTCCAGTTTTTAAAACAAATTTTCCATGATATGACTGACATATTTTTTAAAATATTACCCATTTGCCTTGGAATGTTGTGTTTTGTGCAATGCACATCAATACAATGGTTAAAAATGTGTAAAAACATGTCAGTTTTTGTATTTTTATGTCAAATTATGTTAAAAGGGGAATTCCCCATTTCCATCTACATGTTTCCAAGCCTTGGGCTATTTCAATTCAATTCAATTTTTTACCCTGCAGTCAGCATGTAATATGCCATGTGGCAGGGGGCATAGTGCCAGATTTTTAAGGTGAACATTATACTGGAATATTAACTGGCTATGTGAAAGCGAATGTAATATGTATAATGTTAAATTTCCCTGAAAATTTCAGGTTTTCCAGTTCTGTGACCCAATCAGCAAAACCACTGTTGACTAACATTTTTTTGGCATGTTCTAACATGCCAAAAAATCTGTTGGAATTTCCAATGTTGGCCAACTGTACCATAATGTCCTCGATTGCCAATGCCATTAACATTGTGTAAAATAACAAAATTATCATGTTAGCATGATGTTGGAAAACTGTTCACACCAAGTTGGAAAAGCCGGTTAAATTGCCTTCTTCTCAAACTCAAATCAATTTGCGCCCTTATTTTTTTCTAAATAAATAAATATACAGATAATGCAAAATGGAACATCTGGCAAAAGATGATTTGTATCATCTTCACAATCTGCAGAAATAATGTGGCAAATACATTTGTGAAATACCTCTTTCAAGAGCTTGCGCAATGAGAAGTTTGCATGGACTGGAGTGCGTAACACAGCACATGCACAGTACACATTACATAAACTAATGAGATTACGTTGTGTTCGTGTACATGATACCGGGTAACGTTCTGTTACGCCAATGACAGCCAACCCGTATCTTCGATGCGCTACGGATAACTGTTACATGTCGGATTTACACCACTATGGTTTGCCGCATGTTACAAATTTTACTCCTGTCTCAAATAACCTTGCCAGGTTGAACACATAATTTTACAATTAAATAAATATGGCTAGAATTTGAGAACAATCATGGGAAGTAAATTTTGTTATCAAATTTTACTTCTCATTATATTTGTTAATTTACAAGTCAATCATTACAATTTTACTTGTCAAGTGCTGCTAGTGTTACGGGCTTTTTTTAGGACTACTTAGGAATATTTAGGACTTTCAGAACTTGTTTGTCACCCTGGTTATATTAATCCTGTACAAAAGTTAATGAAAATATAGGAATTTACAGTGTATAGGAAATATAGGACGGCTGGGATGTTTGCCATAGCTATCCAAGGAACTCATAGCAGCTTCAACCAGCACTATGATCTCTTACTACATGACTAACTACGTTATTTTCATTTCCTTATCGGTATTTATTAACCGAATCCCGCAATTTCGTTCACGACATTTTGCTGTTCTTTTTGCGTCATCAGCTGATAAGAGTCAAACTCCACAGAGAAGGTGGTCATACCCGATGTGATTATTCGCAAAGCCGTGGAATAGCCCACTAATTGCGAGAGCGGCGTCAGCGCCCGGACAACCTTATACTCGTTCCTTGCAGAGACCTCCGTGATGTTGCTCCTGCGTTGCGACAGATCGGCCAAGACGCCGTGAAGGGATCTTGCATCGGTCACGATTTCTAACGCCATCATGGGTTCCATGAGCCGAGAGTTAGAGTTCTTCAGCATCGTCTGCACGCATTGGGCAGCTGCGGCGCTGAGCATAAATCTGGGAGTGCCCGGTGTGAATTCGCACCAATGCAGCCACACGCTCACGTTGGAAACCGGATAACCGAGCAGAGGTCCGGATGCCAAGGCTTGTCTGACGCCATCTTCAAGGGCATCCAACTGATCGTGCTGCAACTGGGACACATTTTCGCGGGTCTCCTTACCTTTGGCAATTTGCAGTCCACTGAAAGTGGATTCGTCGACTTGGGGTTCAATAGACATGTCGAGAGTTACCTGACCTTTTGTCTTTATTATCGACCTATCGAGGATGTGTTTCAACCGGGTGTGTTCTGACGGGGTCTCTTGATAAGCCACTTGTAACGGACCCAGGTCGGCTTCAACTTTGTACTCCTTCAAAAGGCGGTCTTTGATGATCTCGATGTGAAGTTCACCCATGCCTAGACAGCGGACAAAATGAAGAAATCGGTACCGGATCAATATGCAACTTGCAAATACGGATTCGGCAGCACGGCAATGATGCAGGCCTACATTTTAAAGCAGCAGTTCTGAAACTGGGTGCCGCGGCATTAACTAAACTTCCCATAAACATTAAGGAAATAAAGAAAAATTCATTTAAACAGTTACATTAGCATTAAATTTGCACTATTTTTTCTTCTTTTCCTAAGTACAGTAGAACTTGTATAAAATAATACTCTTGGGACCAGGGGAAAATATTATTTTCGACAGGTTATTCCAGACAGCTTCAGCTGTAAACATGCTACAAGTGTATACAGCTGTAAAATAAGGAATTTCCCCTTTTTGAGTTACTAGCTATTGGTTGACACTGTTTACACAGCTGCAAAACAGGGAATTTCCTCTTTTTGAGTCACTAGCTATTGGTTGACACTGTTTACACAGCTGCAAAACAGGGAATTTTCCCGTTTTTTCAATCCATATACATGTGTATTGATGATTTAGTAGTTATTGGGCATCACAAGCAAAGTTTAATTGCCATGCATCTCCCTGCCAGTTTTGTTTCCATGTTTGATATTTGTGTAGTTCCATTGTTGATATTCCTTATAAAATCATTGGGGTCAATAAAAATTATTAAATATCCCTTTATGGAGGTTTATTATATTATGCATGGGTCTCAGGTAGGGACCGACATTTTATTATTTTAAAGAGGATATTTCACACAGGATTATTTTAGACAGGTTCTACTGTATTCAAACCGCTTCAAGGGTGTCACTAATTTTTGTAGCCCGACATAGGTGCCACGGCGAAAAAAATTTGAAAACCGCTGTTAAATAAGACAGGCAATTTTACAATATAACGTGTGAATAAACTCACCTCCAATGATAGTTTGCCTGGTGTCTGGATCGGTTTTGACAGTGAAGCTCGGATCTTCAACCTGAATGCACTCCAATGCCTGTTCCAGCGGTGTTTGGTACTTCAAAGAAGCTGGCTCAATTGAGCAGAAAAACACCGGTTTAGGCACACTGACCCCAGCCAAAACTGCCCCTCCAGACATCGTTTTTTGTCCCGTTTGGCTCTGAACCTTCTTGGAGGCTTCTACAGCGGCATTGGCAGAACTTAAGCTAGTTACGAGCGTGTCACCAGTAACCACGTTCGACAAACCAGTGGCAACGACGATAGTCCCCGCAGTGGCCATTTTAATTTCTTTGAAATCATCTGCATAGGCCACATAGAGTTTGCTCATTTTCTCGGCGCTTTTTCTGCTTGCATTATAAACCTTTTGACCCTGCTCCAGTTTCCCAGAGTACACTCTAAGGAAAGTCAGCCTTCCTTTATGCTTATCGTGAATTATTTTGAAAACCAGAGCGCACAAGCTCGATCCATAGAACTTGACAAATTCGTGAATTCGGTCCGCCGGTGAAGGAAGATACTTTAAAACAGCATCGAGGAGTGGCTGAACGCCTACGTTTTTATAAGAACTGCCGCAAAATACCGGAATGGCACTCCGTGCCAGTGTGATGCGGCGCAGGGCCGTTTCGAGTTCTAAACCGGAAAGCGTTACGGCTTGATCCGAGCCAAGCACCGTTTCGGCTACCTGCTCGTCCAAATCCACCACTTGTTCGACAAGGCGCTGTCGTGCCGCGTGTGCTTCTTCAAACAACCTGTCGTTACTCAAAGGTCGTCTTTTAAACGTTTTTCCAGAGGAATCCTGCGAGATGAGCCACTCGACTTCTTCCATGTTCAAGAGATCGACGACACCGCTGAATTTGCCGTTGTTTTTGAAAAGAGGAAGCTGAACTAAAAGCGGTTTTGCTTTCAACTTCTCCTGAATCGAGTGAAGGCAGAACGGAACGCTTGCGCTGGATTTGTCCATTTTGTTGAGATAGATAATGCGAGGAACTTCGTAACGGTCAGCTTGACGCCAAACTGTCAGAGATTGAGCTTCTACTCCTGAAATAAAATGCAGAATAAAGATGCGGAGTAAATTTTAGACAAGAGCTGTAATGCCATCACACATTATAATGAAATAAGTTTGATATATAATTTAATACCACATGTAACTACACCAGGTGTAACATTATGTATAGCCTAATTACAGAAGTATATTCTACGCTTAAAGCCGATGGCGGGAATTTCCGATTGCGCAATCGAAATATCATGCTTCATGCTATTCCATGCTCTACGCTGTTCTTACCCTTCCTAGAATGGGTAAAGAAACACTGGACGAACACAGTTGACATGTGTGGAGATGAGAAGGCAGAGGAATAGAAGAGTGAGATGAGGACGTTACTGCTATATATATATATAGTCATGATGCAAGATAGCTCACCTGCAGAGGCATCCAAGACAGTAATTGCTCCATCCAGAACTCTGAAAGCTCTTTCAACTTCCATGGTGAAATCCACGTGTCCTGGAGTGTCGATCAGGTTGATGAAATGATTGCTCCAATTGAACGTTATCGCCGCCGACGTAATGGTGATGCCCCTGTCCCTCTCTTGCTCCATGTAATCCATTACGGTGTCCCCATCGTCCACGTTACCCAAAACACGACTGAAACCGCAATAAAATAGCATCCGTTCCGTCGTCGTCGTTTTACCGGCATCGATATGGGCAGCTATTCCGAGGTTGCGAATATTTGCAACCCCGGCTTTCACTGATCCCTCGCTTGCTGTAGAAAATTTCGAATGCCGGGAGCATTTGCTCCCTAACGTCCGGCATGGGCTTAATAATTTGAACAGGCAGTGACGGCGAAGCATTGTGCACTACTGCCGAGTTACACGAGGTTAATTAACGCCGGCTATCAGAAATTAAATTAACGAGATTTTAAGTGATAGTGATGGAAAACAAACGCACGTTTCTTACATGGGCGCCGCCATCTTGGTTAGAATTCTTGAATAATTCGGATATGTAGAAGAGCCACGATAGTGACATGTTACATAAATAATAAATAAATTTATTAAAATAAATTTGTTTTAAAAAGGTTTTATTATAAAGCTTTACTAATGATAAGTTTCGCAATCTTTAGTGGGAATTATGATACGTTAAAATTTGAAAAAATAAATCGTGAAAATCAAATTCGGATATTATAGCAACTGAGTGTACTTCTTGTTAGTTCTAACTTGTTCTATGACCAAATTAATCCATTATTATGGCGGTTTATTTAAAAAGTTTTTTTTTTTTTAGAGAATCAAATTTTTTTAAATTAAACAAATTAATCAGAATTTACAGTTTGCATGTGTACCAAAAAACAAATTTCTATCTTTTAAATTAAAATAAACAATTTCTTAATTAGCCTTCACATTTCTCTATATTATAAAGTAAAAAGTTGCATTTTAAATTTTAAATTGCTACCGTGCAATTAAACCTGTGAATAGCGATAAAGGTCGACCGATGAAGTACAACTATTATCGTCAATACATCACCGATTTCTTTAAATGAAAAGGGCAACAATGACTTCTAGTTCATATATGTGCGTGGTCATCACTATAGGCTGTCCCTCCGAATAGCATAACTTTCGGTTTAGTTCCAGTGGTTTGTGCTATTCGCACGCTTTACTGTATAAAAAAAAAGATATTTCCAATGATCAACATATTCAAGGTTATCCTTGTCTCACATTATAAATCATAAATAAATTTATATAATGTTAACAAAGAGGTCCTTGGAATATTCAGTTTAAAAATGTAATTTTATGGTAATTACAGGGATATGTAACTTTTCACCTTGGATCGAAAATTGCGCAAATATAATATTAACATCAGATCCGATTTCGTAAAATCTTTTTAAGGTTGATACAATTTAATACAGATATTTACAAATTAAAATCGGAAGCAACCATTTCAATTTCAAATAAGGTACATCAGACAATTAAGCAGCAGTAATTCGAGCACATGATGATGTAAATAAATTCGATGTGAAAGGCTATTTTCAGTAGCCATAAAATGATCAACGTCGCAATTGTGACTAGGTGCAGACATAAGCAGACAAAATGGAGATCGAGGGCCTCCCGCTACATATGCTGGGAACATAACGTTATTCGGAATTACCATGCTTCGGTCCATGGAGCAAGATTACATAATTTTTGTGCTTGAAAGAGTGTATAAAACACAAGCGACGCGATTATAATTGCTAAGCTAAAAATTAGCGCTGTAAAGTATATAAATTTTTAACAGATAGTGCATGAAAATCCCGACTATTGCCTACTTTCCGAAAAATGGAGGTTGGCTGAATGTAAAGAAATTCGATCATTTTCTGATAGATGACAATTATTTGCACATTTTCAATAGGAGCCCAATTTTATGTATATATATAGATATGCAGATCCTGTGTTAGAAGTGACGGAGTTCCTAATTTTCCCATTGTGCTTAGGGCAACGCCTGATATGGATGTGCTCTTAAAAATTTCTAGGGCTGTGAAAACATTGACACGAATGTCACCGTCCGTTCTAATAATAATAAAATGTTACCATTTGGCAATACTGAAGATGCGCTAGTTCAAATGCCGATTACAGCAATCTCTCCCAACGGGTATATTCAGAAATCACATTTTCTTACCTCTTTGCCTGCGTCGCTTATCTCACGGCTCGTTATAATGCTCCCCGAATCGGGAACATTAACACCTTAGCACGCATGAACGACAAATCGGGCAGAGTATCTAAAACGCGAGTCGCCTCCTGGCTGAGATTGGAAGCTCTGCGGCGCGTATGAGCATTAAAATAGGTGGCTGAGGATGACTTGGCAGCCTGCAAAAGTATTTTGTCTACCAGAAGAGAGGAGCCAGTGTTGGGGCCTCCTGTGCCGGTCATTTTCCCTTCCGCCAAGCTCGTACTTCCCAAAAATTCACTTTCTAAACCTAAATAAAAGTAACGAGGAAACGAATCAGTTACCGGAGAATAAAAACACGCACGCGTACACAAGGCATTTAGAATTCTGGGCAACAATCCTCATAGCTGTTAACTTGCAAATGGTTCACAATTCATGGGTGGACCAAAAGTCAGTGCCACCTCACTTTTCTTATTGAATCTTATAGTTATGAAAATTCCGTTAATGCGGTTAAATAGCAAGTCGAGTGTGCTCTATCCACTGAAATTGTAAGATTGTACCTACGGCCATTTGACATTTTATCCTAAATATTACGGCTAAAAAGTTATAATTTGTGTTTCCGTGAAAAAATGGTTGTAGGTAAAATCTAACAGCATCAGTGGATAGAGCACAACTTCAATTTAAATCCATATTGCCTTTAAACGGAGTTTAACTTACTGTTAATGTGAAGCGAAGAAGTTTGTGTAGAATAGATGTCGTTTGTTAGGAAGAAATCGAGGTCGAGAAGAGTGCAAGAAGTAGAATCTGTCGTAATGAAGCAAACAATGCAAGAGGAGAAGAGAGAAAGACAAGGGAGTTATGGTGTAGCGGATGTAGCCTAGTCCTTAAGTTGCTTGGGTTAGTAAAGGAGCGCCGCACACAATTTTAGTAGGACACTGCAAATGCAATAATTAAGGAAAAAACAACAAACAACTGTTCAACTAACCCAGTGGCATGCAACATTCGGCTTAAGCACACCCACAACGAATCCCTCCATCATGACTTTCCAACATACATGTACTTATTATACCTGCCGTTAAAAATATAAGTATTTTTCCGAAGAAATTTATTTATTTACAGATGTTCAAATCCGTTAGTTTTTCTCAAGTTTATTCTATACTGAAACGTTCGATGACTGTAGAATTTGTCCGCCTACACTCACTTTCAATACAATCGAGTGAGTTACGTACAAAATCTTCAATTTCTCTGACTTTTCCCTGACTAAAATCCAAAATTCCCTGACCAAAACTTACTCACTATCAATTTTTTTGTCATAATGAAAAATAAAATAATAATTGCAATGAGAAGCTTAGCAGAACATTAGATTTTGTTACAAGTCTAGATGGATTAAAAAAATTTTCCCATGGAAGGAAAATAAATTTGAATAAGGAATTCGGTGCTGTTGAATTTTATCAAACAAATTTCAAAGAATAAAAAAAACAGTATTATCAGCCTCAGCATAACTGCTGCTTGTTACACAGACATTTTGCTTTTTTATTGGTTAAATTTCCCTGATCACACACATTTTCCAGACTTTCATGACCACTTTATTTTTCCCTGACCAGTGACCACCATGTGGAAGTCCCCATCTTGAAAGCATAATTCACAGGAAGGTGAAAGATGTCCTTTCCCTGGCATTTGTGTTTAGCCCTCGCGAGCAGAAATAGGTCAACATTAAAAATCAACAAACTTTAGATTCTCTGCTTATTTTTTAAAAAAAGCTCGTAAAAAACTTAGGTCTTAAAAGACCTATTTCAGGTTTATTTACATGTATTTAAAAAAAAACCTAGGAATAGTGCAAATTTGTACGAAACAGAGCCCAGGCGCACAAATGATTTTATGCAGGGATAAAGGAAATTTTTCAGGCACGTTAATCATTAATATCTGCTTGCATCGTGATGTTTCTACTCCGAGCACTATCTGTTTAATTAAAAACCTCCTAACCGATCAAAGACTAAAGATAATATTGTTTCAAAAACACTTACCATCTAATGGGTTGATCAGCCCACTGCTTCCCCAATCAAACTGTGCAGGTGGTACGGCACTTTCCTAAATTTCAGAGAAAAGGCAATATTAGATAACGAGAGCAGTCAGTGAATTTTAACAATAAGTCGATAAAAAGTTAAGACTTGCCTGGGTACCGCCAAATTTCAGCGTGGGAAGATCACCTGCCGATAGAGATTTTGCATTTTCTTCGTCACCACATGGAAGCATAGCTTTCTTCGGTTCTAACGGATCGGATCCAAGGGTCGCAGCAAACAATGGCATTGAAGAATTCCACCTGGTTCCAGCCAGCTGTAGTATAAAACAGCACATGATATTTAATTTTGATATGACCAAACGATGTCATGCAATGGCATTTAGGCCGGAATTCATAGTCGTATTAGTACTTATTTGTATACTTTTAACACACAAGTAGTGCTTATTCGACGACTATGAATTCCGGCCTTAGATCCCACTCGTTTTCCTGCATTTATACTGAAATTACTATTACATGTACTCACAAAATTACGGGCATCAATCCGCAATGAGTGAAGCATCTTTTTGTTAGATTGCGATTGACTCCAATGATACGTTAAGGCGTGTGTGTTATCAATATCGTGTAGGTGAGACCAAAGGCTTTTCAGAGTCCTTAAGTGGAAAAGAAACCAAAATGTACATTAACACCAAATGTGGACCCCTCATTTTTTGTTATCTGAAACATTATTTACCACCTACTTTGGATCATCGCATAAACTGGTGCATCTCAGAGCTTCATCCAAACGTATAACATTAACCATCGATCGATCGACTGCTGCGGACTCGGGAAAAACGGAGGACAGGAGAGCCGATAACGTTACTTGAGCATGAGCATCGGCGAGCTTCTTGGAAAAATATAACAAAACGATACAAGGATGATCGATTAAAGCGCATTAAATCATGGGAAAATTATTTAGAATAAAATGAATGTTTGGTTTATACTTCTGAAAACTGATTAGAAGAGGCACTATTGAAACTCCCAAACTCGTCGTCACCAAAGTACGAACTGGGTGCGGACGTTCCAACTTCGCTTTCGAGGGGCCTTTCTTCATTCGTGTCGAATGTTGCAAAATTGTCGAAAGCGTCGCTATCGTTAACATCACTTATTATAAACTCGCTAGGACCATTGCCGGAATCTTGAAAATAAGAAACCGGCGCAGTCTGAAACTCCGTGAAATCGTCGAACGAAGAATCGGAATGTTCCCAGTCATCAGCATTGACGGGACAGTTCGTTGGTGCCGTGGACATCGCTGCATCGGGCTCCGTGCTTTCCGATGCCGTTGCAGCATCGGCTTGCTGAACAATTCCCAACTTCCCTCTACTGTCCAAGCGAACATTCGAAGAATTTTCGTCATAACATAATTCGCCAATAACTTCTGTGCCCGAGCAAGCATCATCATTGTTGGAAAATAAAATGACATCACTAGCATCAATATTCGAAACTTCTTCTACATCAACTTGCTCTGCAGTAGAGACTTCAATTTCAGCATCGATTTTGTCACTCATCTGACTGCTTTCGTTGTCAGAATTCGACAACGGTGCATCAGCAAACAAGTTCGAACCAACATCCTGGCAATCACCGATTACAAGTTCCTCTACAATCTGGGCATCTGTAACGTTGCTTTCTTTAATTACATGGTCATCATCATGCTGCTGCACACCTCCAGAGTCCAGTATTATGTCGTCAGAATGGTTTACAGGTTGAGAACTGCAATCCCAATGATCAGAAGAACTAGAGATTATAGTTTTAGTACCTTCATTATTTTCAGATACCTCCACGTTTGAGATACGTTCTCCAACAGAGTCCTTCTCGATTTGGACAGGGTCCACGTTTGGAACAATGTCTGTGGACATATCGGCAGAAGTGAAATTACCAAATTCAAAATCACCATCATTGTCATCATCCTCAAAACATGGTCCATCGTCCAAAGGTGGGGGACTGGAAGAGACCATGGGGTAATAATTCGATGCCATTATGCTCGTTTTTGGTGTATTATTATTCCAGTCAGCAGTAGTTACATGCCAAAGACATTTTTATAACATTCTAGTTATAGATGGAATGTCTAGCTGGAAACATGGTCAGTCGTGCCCACATGAACCCCGTGCAGCTATCATAATAAACACATATAAAATAAAATAACACTACATGTATACGTCTTGTTCGATTAGGATCCAATGAATATTATTATGAAATTATATATTAATTACAAAAATTCGAGAATAACAGGCCACCGGTTGTGACAGACCATTGCAATCGAGGGGTCGCTGTGATCGAATGGCGTACGAGAACAGCATATTCCCATTGAATTAATGTGATCTTGTGAATCATAATAAGGATCAGGGGATTAGTGTATGGATCAGGAGATTTGGTTTTTCAGGATAATTTAGGAGTAAAAATTATTTAAAATAACCAATCTAAACAACTAACCTTCATTGAATATTTAAATTATATATTCACCATTTTTTATTTGTTGAATATCATTTTTTTCCTTTTAAAATTGTAAATCATTTATTACAGCTGCTTCAACACAGAGACAAGAAAACATAAGAAACGTTAAATCCGAACGCAATAAGATGTTAATAAAATTAAAAAAATGGCAGCGTTGTTGTTAAAAAGTAAACCATTGAGCACATTTTGGAATTTAACATTATGTCGTTCGCCTTCTGTTTGTTCACAAACCTTACAGAAAATCCAAACTAAAAATGTGTCAACTAGTTCGATAAATTTCATAAAGAAGAGTAAGTATGATTAACCAATCACATGTGCAGCTGATAATCTGTATAGGCCTACATACATGTATTCAATACAGAATTTACATGTAGATTACCTTTTTATTTCAAGGTAAAAATTGTATAACAAAGGTTCCTGGGAGAACATTGAATATTTTTTAAAAACGGAAAGCGGTCTTGAGAAAACACACAATTTGAAAAACACACAGGCCAAAACCTGTAAATAGCTCAAACCAAAAGTTGTGCTATTTTCGGATTCAGCTAAAGCGATGACCGTGCAAACTGCAGCGGAATCATTATTTTATTCAAAACTGGAAATGTCTTTTTATTTCTAGTTCAAGAAATTACCACGGATAACGTCACAGTAATTGAAGGAATCATTCAAGATTCCAGCATTAAAGCCAACGTTATTCCTTTGGCTAATAACACTGGCTGTTGTAGCCTCTGCAATCTAAACCTCAAGTTACGACACACTGTACGTATCTTCAAGTAAAATCTAAAAAATAGCTTGAACTAGCAGTCTCCAAAATTGTGCGCAAAATGACCCTTGGGGGCTAGGCAATTAACATATCAGTAAATACTAATGAATGTTAAAAATTTTCTCTTAGGATGTTTTAATTCTTAGTCAATTTGTACGGAAAGATGGTTGCATGTTATCCCGAAGAGTCACGGGCTTGTGTTCCCTTCAACAAAAAATCATCTGTTGTTTAGTGGCTCAAGCGCAAAAAGCAGGTTGGTTAATTTGTTACATGATGATTAGCGTGCCAAATATAGCCAGAGCAACAAACTCATGATTTTTACCTGTTTTTTCCTTCTTCCCACAAAAAGGTTTGATGATGAATTTGACTCCAGACCGTAGCAACAAGGATCATAGGTATAGATATGCCTGGAGAAAATTCAATCGTTATTTTGAACCATCAGGTGATGGAAACGTAGCGAAAAAATATAAATAACTACCTCTCAAATTCATATTACACAGTGAAATAAATTCATCTGATAGCATTAAGAAACACGTTTAATGTTTTTCCTTTTGAAAGTACCCGCTTTGCTTTTTACCGACTTAACCAAAAGTGATAACTCTGCAGCCTTGGATGCCCGCCCCGAGGACTCTAGGCTTTCGGTAAACCCAGATTCCGAGATGGGGTTGTCGACCATTTTCCCCTTCTTAGCCATCGGTTGCAAAGCCGCTGGGACATCTTTGTTCTTCAGCTTTCGTTTCTGCTTTTCTTTGATCAACATTTCCATTCCTTCGGTCAATTTAAAATTTGGATCTGATGGATCAATGTTGTATGCGGGAGAATCAAAGATAGCTGAAAAGCGAGGATCTGCCACGTCGAACTAAATACAAAAAATAGCAATAAATAAATATGAATTAAAATGGACTCTTAAACAGTGCGGCAAAACAGCTTTAAAGAAATCGACATTTATAATTAGAGCTGTATCAAATCGGCAGTCGGACTGAACTATCTTATATAGCGGATGGCCTGAAGTGATGTTCATTAACATAACATGCTGTACATATTTATACCGGGTGACTTTGGAAAGCACTCATTTGAAAGTGCCCACCTATGTCAATGAAATACCACCTGAAATACACACAACCCTGTATATGCAAAATATATACTTTATGCATGCATAAATATTACTAAAATTTAAAGGAAGACTTGCATGTTTTTCGTACACTACTTGTATTCGGCCGAATAGTGATAATGCCCTATTTGGTTCAGCCCTATTTATGATAAATGGAAAGATGAGATGCTGTTTTCTCGTTACCTGAAAGTTGTCTTTTTCCTCCAGGTCCTTTTTCTTATTCTTTAACTTGGTCTTATCTTTGAGTAGCTTATTAAGATTGTAGTGGTGTTTGAGAGTAGGGCCTTCCTCCATCAGTAGCAACTCTAATTCAGCCTAAAACGTAGAATCCCATTTGTATTAATTAAAACTGTCCCCGATGGATTCGCAAAACAAATCCCTCGTTTCATTATATAGTTTACATTTTTCTGCTTTGTATCTTCATCTTCTTCCACCAAATTATGCTTCTTATTTCTCTTGGCTAATAATAATTAAACAATTGGTAAACCGATATGATGATACATGTATAAGGAGTACAAATTTTATCTACCTACATTTTTTGGAGCCTATTTTTGCGACCGATTCCTCGCCAATGCTTTGCTTGAAAAAGGGGTCATTGAGATCAACATCAGACGGGAGGTCATCATCGCTGTAAGGAGTGTCTTCATGGACCTATCATAAAATGATAATTATTATCGGGGACAAGATCTTACATCACCACCAAACAATTAAGAGGGTTGCATACCAAAGTAAAATTATTTTTTAATCTAATTTTGGAAACTGATAGGAACAAATGAAATGCATGAGGACCTAGCATAAATTATTTGCTTAATTTTTTTGTTTATGTATTTGTATATTACATTTCATGGAAATATGTCCGTAAAGTTACAGACATATTTCCATGAAATGTAATATACATAAATTTAAAAAAAATTAAGCAAATAATAGAATATTTATGCTAGGTCCTCGTATATTTTTCATTTGTTCCTTACAGTTTCCAAAATTAAATTAAAAAATAATTTAGAAAAAAAGCTTATTCTGGTATGCAACCCTCTTAATTGCAACAATTACTGAGCTACAACCCTTACATCCTCAACTTTATCTTTCTTCCTTTCCTCTCTTTTCTGCCTCTTTTTTTCCTTCTTCTGGTTTAGATATTTTTCCCAAGGTGTTGCGCTCTCCTGGGCTGCTCTGTTTTTGATCAGCGATTCCGCCTTCTCTTTCAAACCTGCAAGGGTCAATCGTACAATTTTCTCTCGCTCAAGAAACAGCATCTTGCAAAGTTACATAAATTCCTTAACTAACCGGTTCCCCAAGTGATTTCCAAATGAACGTCGTCGTCCTCTGGTTTCTTTTCGCTTTCTTCGATTCCTTTAAGCAGCGCTTTGTACTTGAGGATTCCTTCGTCATCGCTCTCGTCTTCATTCTCGGTAACTTCCTCGCTTTCCGAGCCCTTGACAACCTTAACATTGCTATGCAGGTCTTCGTCTTCCGAATCTTCAATCAAAAAACATTAAAAACAAAAATCAATCACTGGAACAGATTCTAGATTCCTTAAATAGCCTATCAACATTAAGCAACGCTAAAGGTACGCGATCGCCCGCTAGTACTATAAACATGGCAATCTAACCTGAAGATGCGAGATACGCTCTAAGATCCATATTTTCTTCTTCTTTTTGGTTGAATGCTCTCTGGATCTCCTGAATTCGATCTGGATTAGTTTCGTCCCAAGTTAATTTTACTTTCGCTTGCTGTAAAGCAGTCGTTGTGAAGAGTTTCGGCTGATATCCACCAATGTTTGTCGAACTGTCTGCCATACTATGCGCTTCCTACATAAAGATCAAAGCTATCAGGGGTTTTGCAGCAATGCATAATCTTCAATTTGTATCTTGTTAACGAGTATTCCAAATAAAGTCAACAACAGTGAAACCTCTATGGAACGGACAGTCACGGGATCGACAAAATTGTCCGTTGCAGGAGCGTGTGCACCAAAACCTGTAAATAACGCACTAGGGGCCGTCTATAAATGACGTCGCGAACTGGGGGGTGGGCATTCTTTTGAAATTTGTCAGAAATTTGTGGGTGGGTCTGACTTTTTGTGACCAAGTGTAACAGGGGAGAGGGTCAAAAATCTGCCAAAAACGTGTGACGTCATTTATGGACAGCCCCCTACCTGCACACGGAGCGATCCCTCTCAGTCAGCACGAATCGATTTTAAAGAACAAACTGAACCCCGAAATAGCACTATCCCTCCAAATAGCACAACATATGGCTTGGTCCAATGGTTTGGTGTAATTTGAGGAGTAATTAAAGCACCTCCTTCAGCCTATAAAACTACCTGAAAACATCGTGGGTGTATATTTGTTGGTTATACACTCTAAATGTTTTCTAATGATTGATAACTCACCTGATCAAATTGCATATCATCCGGAATGTAGCGCAGATCCAACTTGGCAGCACTACTTTCATATTCCAACCCATCGCATTCGTCGTATATTTTACTTGCGGTCGTCACGCTGTCACATTCAACAACTGCATAATAATACTTCAGCCTGTTCAGTTGATATTGCCTTAGTTTTTCCATTTGATATCTCTCTCCTTCTTGGCCTTCTTCTGTTGGTTCCTCTTCAAGATCTAACGTTTTCTCCGCGATCAACTCCTTCGGACCGCACTCCTCTTCCTCTCGAAGTCTCTCGCGACCATAGTCGGACAAGTATACCTGTTAAAAAAGAACACGTTGAATTGGCTAAAGACTGCGTGCTAGGTGGGAATCTTGTTGTATCAGTTGCTAAGGGCAGCTAGAAGCATTCCTCGATTGTAAGAGAAATGCTTCACTTCGGATGGTTGGCAAATCTATACAGATAACATCGATTGACTGAAAAACCGACAAGGTTTGCTTAGTGGTCATGCTTAACTCATAGAACTCGGGTTCGAACCCCGGTCGGCTATCCTGGTTGTGGTTTTTTCGTGGTTTCGCACAACCTCCCTTAATCGCCCATTCAGGCACATAGAGGCGGATGCCGGAAAAGTGCTCCAAAAAGCGGCCACAACCGCATACTCTTCACCTTAAAAACCTGGGTCTTTGACCCCTGCCACATGGCATGTTACATGATGACTGCAGGGTAACGAATTGAATTGAATTGACTGACTTACCTTCACTGTTTTAATTAGTCCTCCAGGCGGTGTAAACGATTTTAAAATTATGTATAAATCACGAGCTGCAATGCGATCCCAATCCATATTACAAACTGCCAATCGGCACGTGATTGTATCTGTTTTAAGGGCTCCTCCATCCAGCTCACCCCAAGGATGAATTAACTCAGAATCTAAAAAAAGAGTAAAACAACACCTTAATGAATCACTTTATGATGCAGAGGATTTCTATAATTTAATTTAACTACCTTGCTCGTCTTCATCTTCATCAGAGTCGTCCTCTTCGCTGCTGCTCGTTTCCAAAACGCCTTCTCCTCTGGCATAATCCACATTAAGCTTTTGTTCCGCTCGCACCGCTACGCCCTCGGCGTCTGAATCCTCACTTTCGTCCGATTTGGGTTTTGCCTTCGATTTCCTCGTTTTCTTTTTACTTTTCACTGAAAAACAATTTATCAGCTGCATAAAAAAACGGCAGAAATATGCGCAACCAATATTCTATATTCAATTATAGGCGCGGTACCTGTGCTTTTATCTTCATCGCTATCTTCCGATGATGACGCATCAGATGCGGACGAGGATGACAGATCATAGTATTTCTTGAGGTTTTCGTTGGTAGTGTAACGGTTGGGACGTCCTCTTTTATCCACGCTATACTTCACTTTGAAATTGCTCCCAGTGAACATAGACTCAAACCTTTTGTCGATCTTTACTTTTTGCTCACTTTTGGGGACGGAACGAAACCTCACGTCAGTGGCAATGTGAGCAAATCGCTCGTCCTTTAATATAGGATCCATTCTGAAACGAAGATTTTTCGGATATAGTGACTCGAAAATGAGTTTTCCAGCTCAGTTTTTAATTCCAATTGAATTTACTCACGGAACCTGTTTATATTTTGCACAAAATTATAGCAGCACAATTATAAAATTCTAAATGCAGTTTATTTTATACAAGCAGTGCAGTTGCAAGCGAATGTGATGGACCTATAGATGTATCCTGCACCTTGTGATACATTAGTAATTAATGAAGGGATCCACTAGCTGTAGGCCTACTACACCAGGCTACATAATTATTATTGATATACCTATTGTCATTGATTGGCCTGGCCATTATGTACGTTTACTTGTTGTTGAAGGTTCAAACACTTTCTCAGCAAAAAATCCTATAGCCATAACAGCTGAGTCCAATGTCCGGATAGATTACGTGCACTATAAAAGCTCATAATGACAGGACATGAGTCAAATATTCTACTCTTTTGCTATTAATGTATCAAATTTCCAATTTTAGTTTCCATTTCAACAACTAAACGCTTATTTGCTTTCAGAATTTGAAATAAAATCCCACATTAGCACATGTGCTACGACTAACCTAGCTAGCACATGCTCATATTTCATGTCCACACAGTGTACGAATACGTGAATATATAAGGCTCAATTAAATAAAATTGTGATAAATTCGAATCAGAATATAACGGGATTATTTAAAGATCATTTAATTTACTTACATTGAGTTTTAAACGGTACTGAGTTGTCGCAACGATAAATAAAACAACAAAATCTTTCCACGAGGTGCAAACTGCAAAATGTGCGACCGAAAATGTGGCAAAGTATTTCTGAAAAACTATTTAAAACAATGACGCTTTAGCTAAAGTCATTCAAACTGCATTTCAAATTTGACACCATGTAAACGGATAGGAGCAGCTAAATTCCTTGTGTTTAAGACTAGGACCAGGAAAATGTAGTCAAAAACGTATTTTATTCTGTGTTCAGCAGCCAAATGGCAATCGATCAGATTTCCTGGATTTAAAAAATTGAGTATTGTTGCACTCGTGCTCTGGATGTTCCAAGGGTTCCCGGACATCTCGTCAAAGTCCTTTTCGTCAAGATCGGCTGATCGGCTAATCGGCTGATCGGCTGAGTAACTG
>JAQGCC010001791.1:0-21461 GCA_034698905.1 Xestoiulus laeticollis | reverse complement strand
ATTACTAAAAAAAACTTTTATAAATTTATTCTATAAGCATATTTATCAAATCTTTGTGGGTCTATAACTGTTGCTCTAAGGATTAGTTATTTAGATTAGCGGTTTGCAAACTGGGTGCCACAAGGGATGCTGCGGCATTAACTAAACTGCAGTATACATAAAGGAAATAATGTAAAATTCATCCGAACAGTTTCACTAATCTCATTAAAAACAATTGACAATGTAATTTTTTTCAGATCACCTAGTAATGTACAAGTTACAAAAGTTACATTTTCAGGTCAGGCAAAGTCAGGCAATTCTATTGTTTTAGTCAGGCAAAATTTGTGATTATGGTGCTAAAAGTTAGGCAAGACAGTTACGAAATATCGGTGGTATCTCTGAAGCTTCCAATCGGATACGTATCAACAATGGTATATATATACATTAAAGGGTGTTTACGTCTACGCAAATCTCGTTCGGATAAACTCGTATCGCGTACTTTATAAATATGCGACAGTGTAAATATAAAGGGGGGGGGGGTGGGGTGCATGTAAATTTGATTTAATTGAAAGTTTGTGTCAATTTGTGCGGTCTATGTCTTCTCCCTTTCGCCCTCAATTTCTTGCCGGCTTACTCGTGTTTTTAATACAAATGTGATTTGGCAGCGTGATCGTTTCTGATGAGAAGAAGAAATTGATTTTAAACCCCATCAGAGCATGTATGTGTGTCTAGTGCACCACCCGAAAATTCAATTGTCTCTCAAAAGATTGGATTTAATGTCAGCGAGCGAGGATGCAGAAAATGATGCTTCTCCGCACCAGACTAATCAGGCTGGAGGATTTGATGAGAATTAAAACAGTGTTTACTAGTTAATTACTCGGCTTTGTTAATTTCTATCTTCATCATCAATTTTCTTTCACTTTTTTTTTGTGCTTTGTTCATTCCTCGCACGCCCCTATCATCTTCTCCTCGGTTTTCTTCTTCTTCATCATCATCTTCTTCAATCTTGCTCTTGCTTGCCTATGAAAAGACTAAATTCGTTGATGACAGACTTCTTTGCCTAAGATAGAGGCTAAATTATTCTCACGTCGTTCATTAAATAATCTTTTTTTTTTTAAATTGACAATCGAATTTGCGTTCGAGGCTTTTTTATTGTATTTTTTGGCCTGTCTTTAACGCTTCTGTTTTTTTTTTATAATTTTTTATTTGTCATCTCATTGCCTGGGAGGAACTAGGCATCTAGCCAGCTTCTAATATGATCCTAATTAGAATATCTGTTAAGAGAAATTTTTCGTTTCGTCTTTAATTAAGCCCGGTAAACGACGGTGTGCGGTATCTAATTATAATGGGGCAATCAAACCTTATTTATTCATATTCAAACAAAGCCGTCAACCCACTAATTTAGATATCAGTAAACGAGCTTGCGAGGATAGAAAGTTGACCGTTATAGGAATATTAATGACGGTGCCCTTTTCAGCCAGGGTTTTGCCGCTAAATCCCCTAAATGCCCCTATAATTTTTCATCTTGAAGAAAAGTTAGTTGATTACGGTTGGAAAAATCGTTAGCGTAAATAAGAAAACCAAGTTGGATCTGTTAAATTAAATGCTACATTTATGTGTTTAAAATGAACAATTATTGCCCCTATAAGATGGCAATCAATGCTAGCATCGATGTATGTTGTGATGCTGTATTACAGGGGTAAAATTTTGCCCATGTATGCTGGCAAACCATGCTTACAGTTTAGTATACCTGTGATGTCATCTTGCAGGGGCAAATTTAATAATGGGATTTTTTTATTTAAATTAAACTGGGAAATACATCACTATATTGTTTAAATTTAGCTTAATCTTTTCTTGATTTCAAGATTAAAATAATTTATTTTGCAATATTTGAACATATAATGAGACTGTGTGAAACGGGTTTTCTCGTTCACTTTTTAATCCCAATTTAATATTTAGTTTTTAATTAAAATTCAGTTTGTAATCATTTTGATGTTGAATTTAATTGATTCTAAGATGTTGATACTTTAATTCTTCTCTGTTTAAAATTCAGATATTTAAGGACGGAGTGCTGGACATGAAATTGAAAAAAATGGAAGTCGTTCGCTTTTGAATTAGCCATTTTGGATATATTTTTATTTATTTTTACCTAATTCATCTAATAAAAATTGCTTCAATTAATGTTAGATATCTACTTTTTCATCCAATACAAAAATTAACTTTTTAATTCAAGTTGCAATTTTATAATCCCGAGTTCTGTTTTAATTTTATCATAGTAACAATTCAATATTTGCCTGATTAAAATCTTAAGAGATCAGTGTTTTGGGATTCTATTTTTAATTCAAGTTCACATTTTTTAATTCAATTGATATCAATATCTGTTTTGATTTTAATGTAATAACAATTCAATTCTTGCTTAATTAAATCTTAGACATCAAAGGGTTGTTGACCTTTAAAATTTGATTTAAATTTGGAGTCTTATACTTTGGGGCTTAGCCAATATGAATAAAATAATAAATATTTCAGTTTCCCCTTTCTAATTACTGTCTTAGTTCATCTAATAAAAAGCAGATTAATGTTGTGTGTGTAGCTTTCGTATTTGCCATCCCCTATATCTTACCTTAAAATGGTGCTATGATTTGAGGGAGATAATATTATTGTTTCGTTTGTAACCGTGGTTTAATGTGATATTTGGTGAGCATTATTACAAAGGCGTTTTTGAGGGGGTTTTCTACGATGCTAGAATGGTGAATTATCTCTCCCATTATGCGCCAAATTTAATTGATTCTTTCTAAGCCGTGGCATTTCCGAGTTTGAGTATTAGCCGCGAGGACGGTTTTGAAATTCTCATAAACGGGTCATATAATGATGATTTCGAGACGCGAAAATCCAATTTAATCCGTTATTATGTGAAGTGTTTGCGTTGCAGCCTTATTATCTCTATATACGCTTGATGCGTACACATTTTATAATCTCGTTTTTACTAGGCCAAAAATAGCCTAAAGGTAAGGTTTTTAAAACTAACTTTTAACATTTTATTTTATTATTTACCAACTCGCTTACATAGTAAAGTATAGAAGTGATACAGAGGTGACTTTTACTATATAACTGGGGCCACATTTTCAACCTCACACAATCAAAATTGACAACGCTCTCCCGTCACCTGATTGGATCTCCTCGATCACCTGATCGAAACAAACCAATCAGGGAACGGGAGGTTTTAAAACCAACTTTTAACATTTTATTTTATTATTTACCAACTCGTTTTTACATAGTAAAGTATAGGAGTGATACAGAGGTGACTTTTACTATATTACTGGGGCCGCATTTTCAACCTCACACAACCAAAATTGATAACGCACTCCCGTCACCTGATTGGATCTCCTCGATCACTTGATCAAATCCAACCAATCAGGGAACGGAAGTGCGTAATTGCAAATTTTGGTTGTCCGATGTTGAATGGCCCCTGCTCCGTATTCATTGTTGGCGCTTAAACATTCAATAATATAAAAATTTTAATATTAAAGACGTTAGCGCTTAATGTACATTACGCACACATTGCCCGTTTAAAATCAAATTAAATTGTATATTAAAGTCTAATGAATTAAGACTCTTTACGCTTAGGTGCTCATAGCCAATATAACCTACTCACCATTTTCTTCAAAATTTAAATAATTTCTTTTTAAGGATGAACTCGAGTGTGTGATTACCTGATTCGGATTAACGTTACTGTAAATTCAACCCACCGTAAATTTAAATGCAAAGTAAATTCACTCATTTACAAATTTTGGTTCACGGGTCACGTCTCACGTGCCGCACGGTTTCAATTAAACCCTAACGTGTAAATTTAAGTTATATTTTAAAATGCTTCTAGTTTGCTTTAATTTTTACTTTATCTCTTTCAAAAATCATTGCATTGACTTGTATAAGAATTTACTGAAAACTTGTCTGAAAACGTGCTATGTGGTCCTTTGATATTAATTTCATGGGATTTATACTGGAATAATTTCAAATAACATCTTTGTGAAAATTGTAATAAATTAAAGGAATTGTAAGATATTTTCAAAAATTGTAAAAGACATCAAGGATTTTTTTAATTTTGATTACTTTTGGTTTTAGGGACTAGTTAGTTTCCTAGGTCACCCCCCAACATCTGAAAACATTATATGGTCCAAAGATTGGATGTTTTAAGGCTTTTGAATAATTTGAATTAATGTCTTAGACATAATGTAACAAATATTAAAAAAATTCGTATGAGGATTTTTGAGATGTCCATTTTTTCTAGACATACGTCTGTTATCATTTCAAGTACACGCAACATCCGTATTTCATATTAATGTTCCTCCAGTTCATCCTCATTGCCAGTTTGGTTATTGCAATTACTTTCTTTATGGAATTCTGGTGTAAATCATACTCGTGATTTGCATATCGTAAAAGTAAAGTACACCCACTTTACGCTAGATATCTTTAGCTTGTTTACTCAGATCACGTTTGTACAAACACGATGAGAATATAAAATCGTTTCACTACTCTGGATATATCAAATCCCTGAAAGTTTCCATACTTTTACCACATTGATTTTACTAATTTCAAAAGGGCTTACAAACTCTTCAGTTTTGCTGTCTTTTTTTTCATGAATTTTGTTCAAATTTTGGCAAAATTAATGGCGTATTGATCTTTTGGTTAATTGTTGCCAACATTACTGCTTTTAAATATTTATAATCCGTATCACATTTAAACGTGAAGATTTTCACTCGCATTACACGTGACCCAATTTATATTAAAACGATATTAATATGGTTAGAACATAAATTATACATGTGCCACTAATCAGATTCTTAACTTTTATCATTCTCATGTGTAGATTTATCAGCCTACATGTACAATTTCTTAAAAAACACATGAGCCGACTACAGTCACATTACGTGAGCTCACGGGATATCACGGATGCTCAAGACATGTAAAAAGTAGAATGGGTTGTTTAGTATTGTTTAACATGGTCGACGCAGGTATGGGACTCTGTTATCACGTCATGCTCCTCACATCACAAATCTGGCCCCATGTGTGCTGTCTCGTTTTTCTTTTCTGGTTTCACCTGTGCTGTCATGTTTTTCTTTTCTTGCCTCACGTGTGCTGTCACGTTTTTCTTTTCTTGCCTCACGTGTGCTGTCATGTTTTTCTTTTCTGTCCTCACGTGTGCTGTCACGTTTTTAAATTCTGGATTCACGTGTTCTGTCACGTTTTTCAATTCTGGCCTCACGTGTGCTGTCACGTTTTTCTTTTCTGGCTCATCTACATACTTTGTCACGTTTTTCAATTCTGGACTCACGTGTGCTGTCACGTTTTTCTGTTCTGGCCTGACGTATGCTGTCACGTTTTTCTTTTCTGGCTCATCTATATATACTTTGTCACGTTTTTCTTTTCTTGCCTCACGTGTGCTGTCAAGTTTTTCTTTTCTAGCCTCACGTGTGCTGTCACGTTTTTCTTTTCTGGCCTCACGTGTGCTGTCACGTTATTCTTTTCTGGCCTCACGTGTGCTATCACGATTTTTTATTTTCTGGCTCATCTACATACTTTGTCACGTTATTCTTTTCTGGCCTCACGTTTTTGTTTTCTGGCTCATTTACATACTTTCTGACATCACGTCCTCACTGTCCATATACATGTATTTCGCGTCGAATTATGTTTTATTTTTTTAATTATTCTGTTGTTATTCAAGTGATTGTTCACGAGATGTGATTGTCTTCTAATGTTTCATTTTTTTTTTAAATTGTTCTGTTGTTTCAATGTTATTTCCCACTCAAATACATAACATGTACATGTCTAAAAGCATGGAGAGGCTTATTCATTTTGCTGAATTTTTGCACTCCCTCACTTTCCTAACAAAAGCAGTGTGATAAAAGCAGAAGAAACATCGCTGAAATGAAATGTGCAAATATGCGTGCTGTTGTATTTCTTGTTGATCATCCGAGCAAACGTTTGTGTTTTTTTTTTATATACTCTATAAACACAGTCTTGCAAGAGCCATATCACATAGTTGATGCCATGTTATTGTACGTGACTAATTAAGCATAGGAGCTCGTTGTCCATTTCCTGAAACTGTGTTTGGCGAACTTGCTGTTTTTTTTTGTTTTTTTTTCATGGGATCCTCTTTGATGGTTTACACAACGATTGGTTTGACCAACCAAATAGATTTTCTCCTTTTCCACCACACACACACACACACACACACACATAGTCTCCCATTTTCGTGTTTTTCGTTACGAAAAGAATGTTTAGCAACAGAATTATATTTGTAGTAGAGACTTGTCTTCTTTGTGTACTCTTGTTTTTCTCCTTTTTTCGTTCAATCAATGATAGTGGCAATCCTCCTTTTTTGGTTGCCAACATATTCTATACTCTTTTCTTATATATAGTCACCTCACTCGATTATTTCTATTGTTTCGATCATCGTCTTTAGAAATAAACACTTTTTTTTCCTTCCCTGTATTATGGAAACCTTTGTTCTCCATGGCAACTTCTGCTTTTTTTTTCACCATTAGCCAATAAATTTACAATGTTGTGTTTTTTTTAGTGTAATGATAATGTAATGAATGTTCGGGTTTTATGTTATCTGTTTATTATTTTTTTCTTCTACATATTCGATAGATTATATTTATATTTATTAGATGTTTTTATTTAATATAATCGATTGCCACTCATGTTGGTAACAAATAGTCTACCTTATTACGCTACGTGTGAATATTATTACGTATGGATATCATATATTTAACGGACTTGTCAACATTTCAAAATATGGATTTTTATGTCTTGATTAAAGTTTTTTTTTAATTTTATTTATATTATAATGTCTCCAAAGGTACCTAAACAGTTAGTTTATCCCATTTTAGGCAATTTTTCATGATTTTTACTGTTCATTTTCTTATGTGTTATACACCCTGTGATCTCACCTTTTAAATTCATTCATGTATTTCTAGACATTTTTATATTTATAGTTCTTAAATACTCAAATATTTCGCTACATCCTCCCCCACCCCTTTCTAATAAGTTTTATACTGTAACTCTTTTCATTGTTAATTTTTGAATTACAATGAATGCCCTGTGATATAGTAAACACTCAATATTGGCCAATAATAGGCAAAACGCATTTTTCAATATTAGCATAATAATGCAATGTTAACATTTCGTCATAAATGATAATACATGTATGTAGATTGCAATAAATGGACCTATATTGGAATAGATTTAGGACCAATATTGGTCCTCTTGTGTTATCAATATGTATCTGAACCAACAATGGCAAATAAATTCTGCCAATATAGACCCTTTATTGAATGCAAAATAAGATATTACAATATTAATGCAATATTGGCCCAGTATTGTCTTGTAAGCTTGGACCACTATCAATCCAATATAGATTTTATTGGCCAATTATTGTCAATTAAACCAATATTGCTCCATTATTCGCTCAATCGACGTCAAATATTGTGTGCTACTTGAGATCCTATTTATTAAGCTCGTATATAAATTTACATTTATGGCATTTTCCTAAATATTTTTTGACCTAAATATATGTTGACTTTTAAATCGGTCCTTAACTTTTGTCCACCACTGTAGATGGACATGTAAGCTAGGACATGTATTCTTTAATTGTCAATGTATATGGACATGTAAGGAAATGTACTCTTAATTGTCATTGTAGATGGACATGTAAGGACATGTACTCTTTCAATTGCCAATGTAGATGGACATGTACTCTTTAATCGTCACTGTAGATGGACATGTAAGGACATGTACTTTTTAATTTTCACTGTAGATGGACATGTACTCTTTATGCCCAATTTCTGCTATATTTCAATCTATTTTTTTAAAAAAAATCTCTTGTTCCTTGTTTTCAATATGCCCATCTTTCGTGGACATTGAAAACCAGACATAGCTAGCAGACAGTATGACATGTCAAGAAATCCACTCAAGATTTTAAATCTTTTTTTATAAGAATACCTGTATCGTGTTTTGAATTATCAAGACGATTTTGATAGTGTTTTAGTTTGTGTCTTACAGACCTTGTCTGGCAAACTTTCCTGAATGGCATATGGCACAGATCCATGGACTCCATGCAGTTGATAACAAACATTGGCACACGTAGAGGCCATCGTGAAATTACCAATTGATTGGTTTTCTCAATGTCCTACATGGCGATCACAAAAAAAAACAGACGAAATTTGGCCACTTTGAAGCCTTGTAGCAAAGGGCAATAGGAAGAGTATAATTATGAGATTGCTGATGAGCAATTCAGACCTCGCACTCCAATGTTTTTTCATGCTGGACAATTGTTTCGTGTAAATTGCTTCTGCCCACGTTTCATGTTGGAATGTTTGGGCCTTTAAATGTCTGGCCCACATGGACAAAAAAACAAAAAAACAATCACTATTGTAGGCCATACGTACATGTAGTCTTCTATAGTTGTATTACTTGGGGGTTCTTGGACTTTTTCTGTCTGGACATTGGTGGAGAAACGATGGTTTAACTCACATTTACTGCTTTAATTGAGCGGAAATAAGACGATGATGTCGACAATGTTGGAATTTGATCAAATCATTGAAAATTGCATGCCAAATTTCAATGTTTTTTTCTATTCAATCGTAAATTTCAATCGTAATTGTAAGATTTTTAAGAGAAAAGTACTGGTTTTAACGTCTCGCTAAATTAGATGTTATTAGCAGGTAATATCACTACTTTTGTGATGTTAAACGATGACTGACATAAGTGAATGTCTTAGGGCATGTCCCATGTACTCTGATGACAATAAATCTAATGTATTTCATACAGTCTTCAGGTTTTTAAGGACCTAGTCCATGTTTTAAAAAGAAGCCCTTGCTATATATAGTGTCCTAAATCATTTTCTTTGCAATTAGACCTTATGATGGAATTTGAAAGTCTTAGGGCATGTTCCAAGTACAGTGGTGTCCACAAATCTAATGTAGGTCTCTAAAGTCTTCAGGTTTTTAAGGACCTAGTCCATGTTTTAAAAAGAAGCCCTTGCTATATATAGTGTCCTAAATCACTTTCTTTGCAATTAGACCTTATGATGGAATTTGAAAGTCTTAGGGCATGTTCCATGTACAGTGGTGTCCACAAATCTAATGTAGGCCATACAGTCTTCTGGTTTTTTAAGGACCTAGTCCATGTTTTAAAAAGAAGCCTTCGATAGTGTCCTAAATCACTTTCTTAACAATTGGACCTTTTGATACAATTTAAATGTCTTAGGGCATGTTCCAAGTACACTGGTGTCCACAAGTCTAATGTAGGCCTTAAAGTCTTCAGGTTTTTAAGGACCTAGTCCATGTTTTTAAAAAGAAGCCCTTGATATAGTATCCTAATTCACTTTCTTTACAATAGATTTTTTGATAGATTTTGAATGTCTTAGGGCATGTTTCATAACTCTCTTTGTGTCCATAAATCTAATATGTAGGCCCCTAAAGTTTTCAGATTTTTAAGGACCTATTTCATGTTTCAAAAAGTACCTTAAATCGCTTTCGAAAACCTCACCACTCGTTTTTTTTTGCATATATATATATATATATAAACCCTAGAGGAATTTACGTGAAAGTAAATTTGTCTTCGTCGACGTATTTGAACCGGAAGAAGTTGTGCAAAAGAGGGGAAATCCCGTTGTGTATAAAGGACTGAATGAGCAACAGCTAGCTCCTCCATCCATTTCCATAACACGGATAGTGTATATAGTGAATCGAAAGGGTCAATTGAGTGGTAAATCTTTTTGCCAAAATTTACGACGACTGAAGTGGGTTTTTTTTTTTTTTTGTTCGTTTTGTAGCAAAGGGCTTTACAGTGGACTGTTTTATATTTCTGGTTAGAGCTCAAAGGCTAGAAGCACACGAGTGAGTACATCCCATAAAGTAGAGCTATTGAGGAAAAGAGGGGTTAAAACTCCAATGGGGTGACCGCATCTTTTAAATTGACAAACATTATTCAGTTGTGAGTCCATGGCTTTGGTGCGCCTCAATTCCTAATGTAATTCGCAGACACAACTCAAGGGTTTGACCGAGCGGAAAACGATTGTTGTTTCACAAAATCGTCTTGACAGGGATCATATGGATTTATAAGGGAGCATTAGGAGACTTCAACATCTGAATAATCTCATGGATTTAATCTTCATTGGCCGAATTTAACGCTTTTAAGCCTGGCTTGAACTCCCTCACCACCCACCACCTCCACCCCCCCACAATTCAAATTGTCCCTAATTACCACACTTTCAACATTTCGATTTTCACATTTTATAAGGATGGTGTATTTGTAATTACATTTTGAAAATAATAGCCTACTGAACTCCTCGATATTTTATATTGAAGGGAAAATCCCATTTCAAACTTATGTGGAGTAAGCTCTATAGACCTAGAATCAAAATTTGTAACTTTTGATAATTAGTATAGTGTGGTACATGATATATTGTATGTACATGTATTAAAAGTACAATTTATGTTCGTGATAGTGTTGCTTTTAATCTTATTTGTTAACATGAACTTAGTATATATAACCTACTAAATTATGAATTCATTTAAAGATTGTATGAAGAGTTTGGTTTAAAATTTTGAAAAACGAAAGTGAAAAACTTGATAAAATATTGAAATATAAAATTTTCATTTTAAAATTGCTGAAACTTGTTTTACGAAAACTGTAGTTATTTAAGGTGTCACTTTGATATTTTAAAGCTCATATCAGTTGATTATACCGTTGATAAATTTAATATTTTGAAACGAAATTATAAATATATCGTTTGAAGGAAAACTATAAATACGTGTATATCATTTTAAGAAAAACGAAATAAAACTGATATTAAAGACAATTAAATAACTTAATGTAGGCCTACTGAAACGATTAATTTAGTTTGGTTTAGACGATTAAGTTTTTTTTTTTAATTTTTTATTAAACATTTCAATATTTACAATATGTGTACAAAATATACACAAATTTGTTTCAATTTTTTAAAAATTAGAAATGGTGATATGAATTGATCAATTTTGAAGAATCAGAGTAAAATACATCGTGTTTTTTTTTACATCATAAGATAATTTTTTTAATATTAATATATTCACTTAAAAAAAGGTTAATTAAGAAACGACGAAATGGAAAGCTAGATTTTGAAACAATCCTATATAATTTTGCTTTTTACATTGGCATATTTATTCTTTAAATATTTAGTTTTATTACATTTTGATTTAATATGTTTATATTATTTTCATGTTTTTAAAAGTTGACAGCTTAAGATATTACTACTGTGTTTACATCGTAAATTAATATATTTTAATTTATTTTTAATTTAAAACAAAGTTACATTATAGTATTTTGTACAAGGTTAAAAGCATCATTTTTACAATACAAATATGAATAAAATGTATTCCAATATTTTATTAACTATTAATAACAATTGGATTCCACTTAAGTTGTATACATATTGTGAATATATTGAGTAAACTACTTAGTAAACGCTAAATGGATTTTTCAATCTATTTTCAGGGTGTAAATATGTTGAGAGCAATATAGTATTTAATCATGAACTTGGTAGCTAGTTTTTATTCACGTTGACCTAGTTTTTATTGGAATATAGATCCTATTTTATTTCAGATTGAAAAATGGTATGGAATAATTCAATTTTGCCATTAGGGGCTTTCAAAGCTCACTCCTACTTTTGCAATCTTGATTTTTTATACATATATTTTATATAGGCAAAGAAATCATTTCTATTGATAGATGCTCGTAAATTGAATTGAGAGCCAGATAGGATTTCTTTCAATTTTAAATAGATACTCTAAAAATATATGATTGTTCAATGCCTTTTTTTTTTTTTTTTTCCTATCCACTTTATCATCATCATCAGCAAAACGAAATGTTTTATTGGCTTCATTTCATTTTGAACAATTTTCTAGGACATAGATTTCATTTTCAAGTATATACCTCTTTTTTTTTTCGCACAATTTCTCACAATGGTCATCCGTTGACCACTGTTTTTACAAAGTATCAATTTTTCCACTCCCTTTTTTCATCCGATGGGATTTACAGGAACCTTTTAACATTTTAGGGCTTTATAGTGACTTTACTTGAAACCTAAGTTTTGTCAACCCTATTTCGATAAATTGTGACAGATTTAAAATTTACGACTGACGTAATCTTGATTTTATATTAACCCTTTGAGATTTATATATCATTGATATGGTTGTTATAATTTCAACAACTTCCAACTACTGTATTTTTACCTTTTTAGATTTGTTGATTTATTATTTTTATTGCAATGTTTAGTTTCATTCCACATGATCAATATTACAAAATATAAAAAAAATACACGTGAGCAAATATTCTAATTATATTTACCATAAAAAATTCATCAAAATATATTTTTAATTTCGACTTTTGGTATTTTTAATGATATGGTTATGATATTGTTTAATGATATTTTTAATGAATATACAGTATATTGCAGACAACATTTTCTAAAAAATATTCTGACTTATGTATTTTTATAAATGTATTAAAATATATTTAAGTATTATATTTAATGTATAATTATATGCATTATACTATTCACATATATTTCTCATTTATAATACACATTCAGATTTCTTAAATGTTATTTACTGATAATAGTTTATATTATGTCCAAAATTTTATATTATATCCAAATAATTTTAGATTTATTTTACACATTCAGATATCTAAAATGTTATTTACTAATATATTTTATGTTATTATGATTGAAATATATAGGTGCCTGTTTTTTATATAATGTATTAGGTATTAAAATTTATTGGAAATATGAATTGGTATTGGAAATATGGTATATGGTATATGGTATATGGAATATGGTATTGGAAATATGATAAATGAAATGTTAAATTCAAAAATATATTTCATTTAATATTAAACAATGTTTCACAAAAATATTAAACTGATTATAGCAATTTTAAATACATAAAAATGCTTTTATATTAATGTAATTTAGGTGAAATTATTTTAATTTATCCATAGATATACCTCAATATTTAAACCTATATATTTATCTTAAATATATTTTGAAATTGCAATATATCCACTCATCATGTGGGTTATAATAACATGTAGGCCTACAGAAACTTATAAGTACCAATATAAATTTTGATATTTTGAATAAAATTGGTCTTTTTCACCACTATGCTTTCAGAGTTTCACTCCAGTGTAATTTTATGCTTTAAAAGAGGGTTAAAACGTATCGATTTACGCGAGTGAAAGTGTATCTGAAATATTGTAACGAATTTTGTTCACAATGGACTTTCCATTTCATATAAGCTCTATTTAAGTTGGCGTTGAAAATTCGGTCATTTAAAGTTGGTCCAGGGAAAAGGTCGCTGTGGGAATTTCATGTCACGTGGTCTTTTAAAATGTCACTGCTTTAAATTAGGTTCGCCTCCTATTCGTAAAAATCTATCGATTCGTCCTCATTTCTGGCAAAACAATGCCTTGTAGAGATGGTTTTTATTTTAGGTCGGATGACGCCTTTGTCGACATTGCCTTTGTTCACCAAAATATACATGGAAATATAATGCATGCATCATATCTCAGAATAGGAGATTATGAATAGACAGTTTTAGACAATTTCGTCATTATTGTAGATGAAAATTTATGTCTTTTAAAACACATTTATAAACCGATTTCATGATCACGATGAGATTTAGAAATTGTACTGAAAGGGTTCATAAATGATATCAAGTACCGTTGAATGGGGTGATCGGAAAAATATTCAAATGGTCATAATTTTATTCCTTTTTATTTAATTTTTCAAATTATGCAATATATTATTAGATGACACCACTAACTGTGATAAGTATTTATTAGCTGAAGAAGGCATATCACACTAACATTTTGCTGATTTTTTTTGTTGATAACTAGATCCAATTAACTTCCTATCGGTCCGTATTGATGCAATTTGTTTTAGAATTGTTACAGGTTTATATTCGTGAATATGTTATGTTGATCAAAAGGTCAAACTTTTACATTTTGAATTTATATTTTATGTAGTTTTGCTGTAATTAGATAAATTTGCAAATTTAAAAAATAATTTGTGCAGCTTTGTCTTATAGTAGATTTCTATTATTATTTTCTAAATATAATTAGTTTTGTCTATTTCTATATGAAACTTTCAGAATTTGGCTTTTCCATTGATGAAATTGATTTTAAAACGGTGTTAAATTTTATCTGCAAAGAAAATTGCTAAATTTAAGGATTTTTCAAAATTACCATATCATGTTCGAATCTATTAACGTTCTAGAAATTAGCCTTTTTGATAATTTATTTGTGATTTTGATTGAGTTTAACTATTTTATAAAATTAGTTGAGTGACATTCATTCACTCTGAACACTTTATTCATGATTATTCACTTTATTTACTGTGTTTTTAAACGTTGGCACAAAGTCACCCCAGGCTGAGGTGACATACCACATTTTTTAAAAAAATACTGTGAAATTTTGATTTACTAAAAATTTGAAAACAATATTGAGATTATGTCGTATTGTTCCTGAACGTTGTGCTTTGTAGGTAGAGATTGCGCTTAGTTTTGGCTACAAACAATATTTCACATTTTTGAAGGGTAAAACGTTAAAATCCAGGATCGCTAACCCCCTTTGTATTACCCAGGGTTCACTCCCACCACCCAGCAATAGTTTGACGTAGATATTTTCATTACCCTGGCAGTGTTTGATGCACAAACAATTTTACAAAAAATATACAAAGATTAAATTAAAGCGTGAATTCTTAAAGTTATAGTAACGATGTGCGAACCAATCTTTTATTTTGTCGTCTGCTTTCCAGAAGCCATTTTGTAAGATTTGAATTCATCGCTTAACCGAAAATACAATCCGTTTTTTAAAAAAAACTCTGATAATATATATAATAAAATATTGAGATTATGTTGTATCATTCCTGATCGCTCTGTGCTTTGTGTGTAGAGATTGCGCTTAGCTTCGGCTACAAACAATACTTCACATTTTTAAACGGTAAAACGAAAAATTTCCGGGATCGCTAACCCCTTATTTTACCCAGGTTTCACACCCACCATCCTGCAAAAGTTTGACGTAGATATTTTCATTACCCTGGCAGTGTTTGATGCTGAAACAGTTTTACAGAAATATACAAAGATTAAATTAAAGCATGAGTTCTAAAAGTTCTAGTTACGATGTACGAACCAATCTTTTATTTTGTCGTCTGCTTTCCAGAAGCCATTTTGTAAGATTTGAATTCATCGCTTAACAGAAAATACAATCTGTTTAAAAAAAAACTCCTCGCCAACATTTTGTGAAATGCTTATTTAAAAGGTCTTCAATGGAGATTCTTTGATTAGTTTTTAATGTTCTTCTTCTTATAGACATAAGCCTACTCGGATCTTAATGCACATTTTCAGTTTCATCTATATCGTGAATGATGTAGTAGTCATCTCGCAGATCAATATGCCGATCGATACTTTTCCTATATTGCCATTGTCACCGGGTTTTTCTTCTTCTTATTCTTCTTAGGCTTACAGTATACTTACTTTGCCAGCCTATAGATTGGATTGTGTTAAGTGCCCATTTAATATTCTCCGAATCGATGCTTTACTGTAATTTTATGGAAATAGATGAGGGTCCACGCGCCAAACAAAAAAATACTTCGCTTTTTTTGGCCATATATCTTAAAACATACGTAACAATGCATGCATACTGTAATCATTGAACCTATACCTGAGCTACTGAAATGTGGGAGAAAAAAAATGTATGCTACTGATAACATATATTTGGCATAAAGATGGGTGTGCCCTATGTACTACTTACTTCCTTATTGCTATTCATATAACCGACATGCATGCGCGTGATATGACAAGGAGTAGGCTGTTTTTAATTTTAGTTAGTGAACCAGTTAACAATGTTATAACATTTTGCCAAATAAAATTTAAAATTGACTTTTGTTTACTGGATAATCAGTAACATTTATTCTGAATTATTTATATGTGTAATACAATAATGCTAGATTACTCAAATTGTATCTTAAAAATATGATCATATAACTGTCTGTTGTATGGTAATTTTAAGAGGTAGTTAATCAATCAATATAACAATTTAGGCAAGATGTGACCAACATCTTATATGTTAATTTTTTGTGTACAGCGCCTAAGAAGCGACTGGTTCAATTTTTTGCCGCCAGGGGCTGCCGTGACGCGAGTCGCCAAATAGGTGCCGTTTACTACTGGCTAGATTTGATGTGGCCATAAAGATGGCTACAGACTACCGTCACATGACATGAGCTCACATGATGGCATGCATGCTCATGGCACGTGAAAAAAAGTTGAATGCTTGTTAAGCGTAAGTTGAATGCGTGATAAGCGTAAGCCAAGTGCATCGGTCATCCAGGCTTTAAAATTCTTAACAATTATAAAAAATGCATTTAATTTATGATAACTCTTTTATCTAACTCTTTAGTTAATTTATTTTTCGAGATAATATTAACTTTTTTGAGATAATCCCGTTAACATTTTATATGATATGGGCATTTTAAATTTAAGGTGGGTAATAATATTCAAGACCGTATTGTATGACAGTAGTAGAAGGGTATATAAATAGCCCAGGAATAGGAAATAATGTCATATGTATGGCCCTATATAATTTTTGCACAGAGCACGTCATCTAATGAGAACATAACCTCTGTGACATTAGTAAAAATAGAGTATCGAATAAAAATGTACATGTACATTTTTCCATATTGTCATAATGGCAACATGGGCTGGCACAATGAATGCTAAACCCAATAAGTAGGTCTCCACATGCGTCATTTGTATCACACACCTTGTTCGGCATAAGAACAGCTTTTCTAAAAGACCTAAAAAAGCAATATATTTACAAACAGCCGTGCCTGTTTTTTCCGTATCGTACTGTGCCGCTGTACGAATGTACATGTACGTTTTTCAATGGGGAAATCGATAACTATAGATCCCAATTTCAGGCCGGTTGTCTGCTTTTTGGGATTACCTCGGATTGCAAATGAAATCTTTCGGGAAATCCTTGCCCTGGCTCCATTGAAAACAGCCACGGATCAATGATGTCAATTTAGGATCGTTTGCCAGATAAGTGAATCCGTGTTGCACCAATATCTGCTTAGAACTGACATCTTAAACGTTATTTAGATTAAGGGTCAGCGCGCAACCGTACGCGTACAGCGAGATACGGTTTTGCTATGGGAAAACCCGAGAAGTGATTCCTGATTCTGGCACTGGGATCATGGAAGACAGAAGTTCTTGCCAAAAGGACAAATATTTATTGTAATATCTCTGATACATTTTTAACCGTGAATGGCGGCTTTGTCGTTCTTCGTAAACGATACACATTTTGGTATCAATTGCGGAGTTTTCCTCGTGATCAACTATCTTGGTAGGGTGCTTGGTAGGGGTTCCTCATCGTAAAGATACCTTACCTTGTCGTCTACGTACATGTAGTTGAGCTCCCAGTATCCTACTTTTCTAGATTTACTATTAGACGCTTGGAAATTTCAGCCTCTTAGTGCCGAAGTCTGATGTTTTAAGCTAGTGTTTCTCTGACTTTTTAGGATTCTTGCGTGTTATATCTCGGATTTCTTGCGGCGGACCTAATCGGACCAATGGTTTAAAAGTTGTTGCAGAACATGAATATGTATATAGACAGTTTTTCTATTTGGTACTCGACTCGCTCCAAGCTACCCGTATTAACAGATATGTTAAGCTGTCTTGCGTTCAACGCGGACGTAAGCGACAGTTTCGAATTGCACATAGGCCTGGCTGTAAAATATTTCACGATAACGTTCACGTGTACGCGAACCACGTCTGCTTCGCATTCACGTGAATGTAAACGGGGAAAAATACATTGAAAATGACAGTGATGTCAGATTACTTGTCCTGCGTTTACGTTGAACGCAAGACAGCTCAATCTCGCTAATAAAACTTCACTTGAACGATCGTATAACCGATTCAAATAACTAGTTAGTAAAAGTTCAACCAAATAAAAAATGTAATCTGTATTTCATTAGTTTGAACAAGATCAAGTATAGTTACTCGTACTTTTGAATACAGACTACGTGTAGGTAATAGAATGGGAGTCACGGTTGAAATTTGCATCATTTCCATCGTATTGTTTGTGCTATTACCGTGGTCCATTAAGTTACGGGAAGCCGTTGACAATGCAAAATCGATGAAAATTGATTTGTAGTCGGTGATGCGTAGGAAAGATTGAAAGTTCGCACACTTTCATTAACGTAATGCTTAATATGTGTGGCAGAGAAGATAATGCTGGCGAAGATAACGATTTTCGTTTTTCTCACTCTGCTTGCAATTGCGCCCAAATGACTTCTTCACTCGTCCGTGTGTTTATACCTGCGGTTCAAATGCGCATTGTGAACACGCACAAAAAGACTGTTCGTGTGCGCAATTAAACTGCTTAATGATATCGACCCAATGCCGCCATCTTACTCATACACACGGGCTTGCATCTCATCAGCATCATCATCATCATCATCATCATCATCACCTTCTTCTTCCCCCGCTGCTTTTTTATTCTGTCGAGACATTCGTCGCTTTTTTTTGTTTTTTTACCGAATAATTCAACGGGATGAAATGCAGCAATTACGCATTCCTGAATGGTTGGCACTGACACACAATGTCGAATTGTACAGTTGCTCCCGAAATGAATCGGGTTTTATTAAATACGATGCTAGCACAGCGCCATCTGTGCCGGTGAGTGAAAACATAAAGAGAGGGTTCCAACAGGTGGTGCTATTGTGGACCTTGCCTAATATAAACATGGTCCACACTAGCGCTGCGCCATCTGTACCATGCAGTTAGTGGAAACATAGGAGAGGGACCCAGCAGGTGGCGCTATAGTGTGAACCTTGCCTAATATAGACAGGTCCACGCTAGCGCAGCGCCATCTGTGCCAGTTAGTGGAAACTTAAGAGAGGGGCAATTTGGATTGCCATATTGAACATAACCCTGTACACCAAAACCTGCGAATAGCATAAACCACTAAGACCAAAGCAAAAGTTGTGCTACTTGGAGGGATCGCAACTTCCAGTTTGTGCGCTATATACATGTAGATAGTGGCTATTTACAGGCTTTCGTGTATTGAGTTTGGTTAATTGGGGCACAAAAATGTGATGTTTTGGTCCTATTACGTGAGGCAGCATTAATCGCTTTGAATTAGGCTGAATCGAATATTCGTTACGTATTTTAGTCGGTCTTGAACTATGGGCCAAATATGTACCCGGTATTCCGCCTAATAGTATTAGTTATACCGAATACTAGTAATGATCACGTGACACACGTTTCTGCATATCGGCTGCCGCTATATGCATAAATAATGATTACGTTTAAAATTTTGAATGATTTCTGTAGCGCTACACATATTTTGTACACTTCATATTCGGCCGAATTGTGATAATAATCTTTTCAGTAAAGTCCTACTTTAGGCCCGGTGCGTGTATCGTCCGGTGCGGTCTTGCGATTCAGCGAGACGCTATTTCAAATGGCGTACTGCAGACGCGTGCACATTACCGATACGGTAACATATCAGTCGCAACCTATTGGAATATTATCGTCACGTAGAATCGCAAGCATATTCTTGTGAATCATTTTTTTGCAGAATTTTAATATTTAAACTTAACGTATATAATGATGATATGCGCGCGGTGTGTTTTATAAATGACAGCGCATCGCGTGATTTCCATTTAATATGGCGTATTTTTCATCTATATAGCAGAAACTAATGAAAAATTCTGGCTTGTTGAAAACACGTGAAATATTAAAACATTATTTTCTCATTTAATCCAAAATCAATTTGCGCGAAACACTCATTAAGCATTGATAACTGCTGGATACCTTCGTATAACGGCAGAAGGATGGATCTTAATTGATATCAGTAAATATCGATTCATTTGCATTATATAAACTCCTCACCATGGCAGCCCTAATGTGATTTTGTCAATATATGCGGGATTATATATGAATAAATCATGTTGTTGCAATTATCTAATGAAATCTGTTAAAATACATGTTAATTATTCTGTATTTATGTAAAATTGAGCAGTTGTGCTGGCGGCAATTAGTAAAGCGGAGGCTTGACGGGACATTCCTAAAATATGATGAATTAATTACCATCGATTTTTAATCATTTATTCGTGGCTGTTGAATGATGTTATAAATGGGGAAAATATTTGGTTAGAAACTGAAATTGTATTTAGCAAACCTCCGAAGCCGCAGCAATGCAATAACGGCTGTGGATCGCTTTAAGCGTCCATTAGTTAATCTTAAATTAAAACTTGCTGTGGTTTATCTGGATTTTGGCTTACTTTATTTTAATATTTAATAAATAATGATGGTATATAAACGGATACTGCAGGAATTTAGCAGTCTCAGCTAAAAAAGTTGGGCTACCCCGTTAAGTACACTTACGAGGCATACACGAATGTACGTACGGATTGCTTCTTAACAGGGGCACAAGTTATGTTAAAAACGAGTTTTTCTCAGTTTATTATCTAAGGTTTTCAAATATATATTTTTTTTTATTTACAAGGCATTGAATATTAAATATTTAACAGAAAACCTTGCACTCTCAGCAAAAAAATTATAAAAAATTTGCTGGCCCTTTATGCACACTGATGATGCTAACTCAGATGTACGTACAAATTGCCTACTCACAGGGGCACTTAAATTTTAAAATCTTGTTTTTGCTATATTTTCGTAGCATTTTTAAAGTTTTAAATGCGATTTAGAGTTTTATATAAATAATGTTATCCTTTATTGCCTGATTTAGCGTTTTTTCACTAAAATCCCAGAACAATTTGCACTTACTCGAATATGCGGATTCGGTCTGATTCGCTTTAATTCACACTGGACTGGATTAAATCTGTTGGTTTTGTTTGCCAAGTGTCCAGAGAGTCCAGAAAAGGTCAGTTGTCGTTATTTTAAGGTGATCGATCGTCGTGATTGGATTTGGGGGGGATTTCAAAACCAACATCCAGCCACCCACACCGCCCACAACCCCTTCAAAGGCGATAATCGAGCGTTTTTGGCACTTTCAACTGTTTCATTAAATACGAGGGATTCGTGTTTCTCATTATTCCCTTCTCCTAATATAATAATGAAAGGAATTACGGGAAAAGATCCAAAGTGTTGTACTTGTCCCAATAGGAAAGACATCCGAGGAAACATATTATGTACGAATGTTTGGTAGGAGACTCGGAGGCAAAGTTTGCAAACCTCCCAATTAAATGCATAGAGTGCAATTGTTTCACAAGGCATACACCGACTTTTTTATAGCTGCACTAATTGCTTTATTAACGCGTCTGTCGGTAATTAAGTTATGCAAATTTGGCCAGCTTTTCATCGCACGCAAATTTTCCACCTCTTACGGATTTAACACTACTCGCCAAATATCGAGGAAGA
>JAQGCC010001790.1:0-21468 GCA_034698905.1 Xestoiulus laeticollis | reverse complement strand
CCACTTTGAAACGAGGTGCAGACGACAGAAAGACGTGATACACATCAAGTGGAGCTGCCATCTTAATTGGATTCGCGCAACTCGATCAAGACTTGATGGACATCAGTACTCTTGATTTCGTCGGTGTGAAGAAGGTGTTATCCAAGTATAGCTTTTTTAATATAACTAAGTTGAACTGAATGTTTGACAAAGTTGCCATGATTTGACTATGATATGGGCAATTTAATGGAACATCCCATGTTACATGATGTATCTCAATTGAGAATTATAAGCCTGGTTGAGTATTCTTATAATATAAAGAGTTGGACTGTATAATAAAATTGATCATGAAAATCATGCCATGGATGGATCAGACCCATCGAATATTCTCCCTTTGATATCGTGGTCTCATTTGGTCCCATTTCTTGTCTCGCATAAGCTCATTAGCATGTTCCACATTGTCTCATGAGACTGTTTAAATATTTTTTTACATGAGCTTTTTTACAAGATGGCACGTGTTATTCTTTACTTGGCCATCTTGGAAAAGACACATATTGAATGCTCTCACGCCCCTATAGGAGGCGCTTACCAGGAATAAGGTCAATAGGGGCGCTTGTTTTAAATAGATATCAGAATTTTCCACGAATACTTAGCAAACCCATTCAACGTACAACACGTAAAATTTGCCCGTTGCCATATCTTTTTTTTTACACAAGTTGAAATGTAAATAATTTTTTTGTCATGGAACTCAAACACTCTTCAAGCTCCAAGCACGTTTGCCGCAAAAGCTTGTTTATGCAGTTTGAAAGTTGATGTGCCCAAGTTTTGGAAGAGTAGCTTCTCAGTTTCATTCAAAGCACCCAATAAGGAACAACAGATGATGTTCAGATTTGTTTAAAAATTTGTCCCGATTATTAGGAGAGATAACCAGGCGTGCAGCGCCGTTCGGCAACTCAACCATAATAACGAGCTTCTAGTTCGGTCCTGCAGGCCACTCCAAAAATTGCTGGGACACAAGGTACCGAACTTCGATGCTGCTTCTGTTGTTGCAAAAGCTTGATCCCAAAACGCAGTCATTTCACGCATGGTCGGTGAAACATGGAGGAGGATTTGTGTTGCGTGTAACGGAACAAAAACTACAATGAGAGGCTTTATCCGGCCAGGGATGGGCTCTGGGAACCATCAATGGCACGTATACAGCACGCAAGAGTTTATTGGGTTCTGGATTTTGCCAAATTACCTCCATTTAAATTGGATCAATCCGGACAGGTAAAAACGAGGGGAAACACCCTCACCCCCTTTGGTGCACGTGCGCTTTTGATGTAATATCACGTCGAATATCGTATTGGGAAACATGCGCCTGAAGCAGCTTCTGGTGCTGCTGCTGGTCGTATGCCGGAGGAGCTTGTTTTCGTGACGAGAAAACCGTGACCCAAACGTGGTATTTTTAATTTTTTTTTTTTTTTTTTTAACTGGCTTTTGGAGAGAAGTGAAAGTACCGCATGCCTGAGCCGCGAGTGCGGAACACGTACTGCAACGAGCGTTTGTTGTGTTGCCCCCTGTTTAGCCTACTTTCCGAATTTAAATATGGAAAGTGGCGGAGGGCGATACTCAGTGCTAAAAAGCCTTCTTTCTCGACGGTGGTGGCGGTGGTGGTGTGGGAATGAACGGACTTATTCTGTGATGTGACCGGGATTCTGTGGCTGTGTTTTACTGTCCGAAGACCCTCCTGCAGTGCTGTTGGAATCTCGAGGATTCGAAAGCTGGAATCTTGGGGATATTCATCTTCTCTAGACATCATGGCCAGCGCAATTAAGGTAGGAAAGGGTTCTTCCTATACAGACCTGGTAAACTTGGACTTCGTCCTCAGGGATATTGGATTGTTCTGGAATTATCAGGGTTATGTCACTTGAAATTGTTTCATATCTTGATAAAGGCAGGGAAATTATATATGGATTCTATATACTTGCTTTTCGTATAACCATTTGTCTGTTATCACAAAAGCCAAGGGATGCAAACTCAGCCTGCCCTGCGATGCTTGCATTTATATGGAATTCGTCTTTTCAGTGTTGTTTCCTGTAGATTATAATTCCAGTGCTGCTGGAATTTCCAGGTTTTCAAAACTACATGGGACTATGACCAGCGCAAATATAAGGGATATAGCTAGGAAAGGGTTAGTCCTGTATACAGACCTGGTAAACTTGGGCTACGTCCTCCGGTAAATTGGATTGTTCTGGAATTTTCAGGGTTATGTCACTTAAAATTGTTTCATCTTGATAAAGGCAGGGAAATTATATGTGGATTCAATATACTTGCTTTTCTTATAACCAGTTGTTTGTTATCACAAAAGCCAAGAGATGCAAACTCAGCCAGCCCTGTGATGCCTGCATTTATATGGAATTCCTCTTTTCTGTGCAGTTTCCAATAGAATAATTGAAATTCCAGGGCTGCTCCATGGAATTTCGATGTTTTCAAAACTGATGCATGATCTGTGCAAAAAGGCAGGAAAAGTAATTTCTAAAGGCTTCTCCCTTACTTGGAAAATCCTTGAAACCACGTGCTCTGAAGCCACTTGCTTGTTGAGCCCTGTAATAAGCTAACTTGTTAGGAACATTGTCATTTTTTAATTTTTGGGATGGTCATGGACAATTGCTTTTAAAATTGAAAAAGTCAGGGAAGTTTGAAATGTGATTCCTGTAAGAATTCTGTTCTAGAGAACAGGTTCATTTTTTACTTAAGGTTCGTCTTGATGAACAAATAGGACTCCATCCTTTTTGCATTCGTCGAGTACATTTTTTATTGACTCTGGCAGTCTTGTTACCATACTTGCAGCTCTTAAGTTTCTGGAAATACTGTCTTCAAGTGTGTGGAATGTTTTCTTTAGGATGCGTTGAATGAATAATCGTTTCAGAATGTCAAAAGATTTCTCTTCCGTCAACATCCGTATCGATCGACTGGTGTTTATGGTGGGTGGACTTGTGAATTCGATTACATTCTGATGGCCGACCTCTGACAAATGCTGAATTGCGGAATCTTACAAGCTATTCAGAAGCGTTTTGTGAAAAAGCATCAGTGATGAAGGGCAGTGAAAGAGAAGTTCTTCATGCATGTGAGGTGATAAACCCAGATTTGACCAAGCTTAACAATATACACATTCTGTCAAATGCTTACACTATGCATGGTTTCATCTTAGTCTTGTAGGCTTAGCTGTCAGTGTAAGAACTTGTTTCCCCAGTACCACGTTTAATTTTTTGTTTAATTAAGCAACCTTGGGTAGTCAGGAAATTGTTGTTCTGCAAAACATAACTACCGCACCCACTATATAGATGAATTTACTAATTGCGACGTTAATCACTATGTCGTGTCTACTGGTGATAAGGGCTTCTCGAGATGGGTCACCCCCGGCTATGCAGTTGCATACGGGTAATTTGTTTTTCACCTGTTTGTTGACAAACGTGACGGAATTTTTGTCGTGATATTGTTGCCGCATTATATCGAAACATTAATTTATAAAGAAAGATAAGGAGGAACTTTCAAACTACAACCGGCCTTGATTCTTTGCGTTTAATTTGGTTGATTGCATGCCTGGGAATTTTTATAAAATCGTAGTACGAGGATATAATGCTGTTTATCACTCATTTCAACGATTACTGCAATAATTTTCTGAATGGTGAGTTTTGAGGTTTAGAATTTGCCTAACCTCTTTACATGTATCCAATACTTTTTTGAAGTTTTATGTAAACTTTTCTCATTTTATGCTTTTGTGAAGACGGTGCCGAGTGCAATCACAACGTGATATATAACTGTAAGTTCTAGGAGAATTAAAGCATTGCAGGACCAATCAGTAATAATCCAATCCATATAGCTTATTTGCCCATGCTATTCACTATAGTGTAATCCTAGCTGTAGTGCTTGTTTGCAACTCACATTCCACGGTCCCATTTACATGCTTTCGGTTGTTAAAGTAGGCCAAACAGCAAAAAAATCAAAAAAAAAGCTTTAAAAAAGCATCCGTATTATAAGCGTTAGAGGTATTAATGAGGCCTCCTAATCTCGAGTTTGCCTACAAGTTTTTGCCTACAGGTTTCTGCGGCGATATTGTTTACTACCTGTAAATACCCCGTTACCACCGTGGTATTACCCAATGTTTGAACAGATTTGTTTGTTGCTTGATAAATATTTGGGACATACCGAATAACCTTTGATCGTAACCCGTCCAAGTGCTTCTATTGGCTGCTGGGTAACAACGTTTCACGGGATTTTAAGACAAGAATGCCTGAATTAAGAAAAAGTTAGTCGATTCAGACGCAGTTTAGCACCGTGAGAGTGAAATACAGGTGTGCTAAAACTGTCTTGACAAAAGCTCGACTTTTTTTTTACTGGTATGGCTTTATACAAGCAATCAGCTGGGCTTCCCTGGAGCTGAATCCTCCAGCGCTTTGGACATTGTGGGGATACAGGTGTTTGAATATTATAATTATATTAACCATAAATGCTATATATAATGTTCTTTTACGTAATCGTTTAACAAGATAGTTGCTGTCCTGAATTCCATAATTATGGGCTTGCTTGTTGAACCTTGCTATAGGTGACAGTCTTGGCAGCAGTGCAAGCTTTTTTGACGGTTAATTGGCAGAATTCTCTAATGCTGCAATTATTGTTTCAGACTTCTTAATATTCGGATTACAGACTTTTTATTCCCTTTTACTAATTGGACTGGAATGTGCATATAAGCTATAGGTAAACTTCACAGGATTGTATCTACTTTTTGTTAACTGCCTTTTGGTTACTATAAAGTGCAACATGCAGTAGGCTACAATTAGATAACTGTCTGAAGTACATGTACGTTTTTTTGGATCTCATACATTCAGACGAATCAATTGCATCATATTTAATACACAAGTCAACTTCTCTTGACAATTGTTGACTCCTTCTCAATGAGTTTGTTTTGAATGTCTTACCATCTTTTGGATACCATATACTTTCAGCAGAATAAATTAAAGACAAATGCCAAGATATCCATTTCATTTTGCAACTTTCTCGTTGTTGCACGAACATAGTCAACTCATGTAGGACATTCTGGAGATCATTGTAGGGGATATTATGCCTGCACCTGTTTGAAGGAAAGGGAAGGTGTGAATGACACCTCAAGAAAGATGATGCCGATTATAACAGGATCTGTGTAGGAAGTTGCGCTACGCAACACTGAAGAGTGTCGGATTAGCTAATGGTTTTTGCTCCTGTTTTTTTATCCATGGATGTGCAGAGCAGGAGGAAGGAAAAAGTCGAAAAGCAGGCAGGTGGATTAAATCATTTCTACTTGGTCTCACCTGATAATGACAGTTCCTCGTCTTATATGCGTTTGAGCCTGTGTGACCCGAACAAGAAAGGTCAATCTTGACTTGCCATGCGATGAAGATGGAGAGGGAAGGGCTCTTGTCGAGTGTGATAAGCAGCAGTGGCCATAAAACGGGAAGGAATTTTATTAGGTTGTGCTGCGTATATATAAGCCCATCGATGTTTTTGACCCTGCCATAAACCCCGATGCGAGCTTTTTGGATCAATGAAATAGTTGAAAAGGAGTTTATGGTTGGCGAACATTCGCCATTGTCACATTTTTAATTGTGTAATGGCCATTGTTTCGCGGTGCTAACGATTAAATCGGTGACACTTAGGAATGCAAAACGAGATTAAGATTTTGATATAGGTCGTGTCGAGACTACTGGACTTTAATATGAGGAAATTCTATGGGGAACTGAATGCACATCTTGGACTGATTTGGATGAAATCTGATTTTTCAGAGCTTGCAGTAGCTTCTGTCACGAATTCTGTCTTGTCTTAGACGAAATAAAAATTGGAGGACTTCATGGTAAGCTGTGACTTTGCCAAATTTAGAGGCATTTGTGATAGGATTGTGGGGGTAATCAGCTTACCTTAGCCTTGTCAAAACAATGTGTAGCATGGTAGGAAATTTATTAAACCACAAAAATGTGTTGTTTTACAAATACGAGGGATTTTTGAGAATCTTATAAGTTTGTATGCAATTAAATGTATGACAGCAGGAGAGAAAAATATGAATATGGAGTTAATGTATTTAATTTTTGATAAATGATAATATGCTACATACTGTAAGTGCCCTTTTTTCTAGTATACAATGTACCATTAGTAGGCCTATATTAATGGATTAAACTGCTTTAAACTTTTAAAAACACTGTTGTTTGGATTACACCTGATTCACACCAACGTTGATGTAGATCAACTGATGTGGATCAAGCAAAACTTTTGCGTGTTAATTCACACCGCAGAACTTAGTTAAACTGGTCACATGACCTAGTATACTGTGCCCGGTATATATACAGTTTAACTGAGTTCTGCGGTGTGAATTAACCCTCAAAAGTTTTCTTGATCCACATCAGTTTATCTACATCAACGTTGGTGTGAAGAAGGTGTTTGCAGGTTTCAGAGCACAATCATCTGTTTGGTCAAGGTTTATTTGATGGCACTCGTTTCTTATAATTGAAGTCCTCGACTATTTCAATTAACTTTTTTATACTTGAGTTTTGTCTTTGGAGTGCATACACGGATAAGAACATGATGCTATTATTATTTCCGAAACCTAGATACGGTGTTATTAGTTGTTGTGCGACCAAAAGTGGCACAGAAAAATAACGCCCGTTGTCGTTCTTGCAAAGCGAACCTTATAATTAGATTCGAGAATATGTCGAGAAAAAAAAAATGTTTTGTTTTTAACTGCCTTCAGAAGTTCTCCTGCAAAGTGAACCAGGAATTGCTTGTAAATTCCTGTACTCACAAACGATGGCCAACAGTATATTAAATTGACTGAATTGGCCTTTATAGACGTGTTCTCACCCTATATTAATGACTAGGGTAGACATTATATATGGTCACCAAATATACGATACAATTTAACAATTTTTGAGTCACTTTTGCCTTTTGGAGTAAAAGGACACAGCTCTATTGGAAATGCACTGCTAAAGGATTATGCTGAACTAATAGAATTTGGTTAATTATAACGTTAATGCTTTTCAATTTTTCTTCATTGCATTTTCTGACTGTGTGAGCATTTATATAGAAAAGAAAAAAAAATGATAATTTAAAGCCTGTTTTTAATACTTGTTTATGCAGTGTTTGTGTTTACCAACTTTTGTGTTCTCTTGGTTCCACCATTTTGGATCTCTCCTATGAAAGCTTGCTCGTTTAAGATTTACATGTATATTTTTTTCTCGTTTGCACAGAATTCGACCCTTGAGCTTTTCTGCATTACCCAACGCGTGTATTATTCAAGAATGAGTTTAAGCGCGTTTGAAACCTCATTTCTTCCAGAACATTTAGGCCAAGGATGGGGGAATCCTGAATTCTCTTCGGCAAATTACGTCGGGTGAAATTAATCTAAAAAATGCATGAGTTTAATAGCATCCTGAAAGGGAAGTCGTGTCGAGTGCCGGTGATAAGTTGGCGATAGTTATCGTTTATAGCTGGCGCGTTCTTCCAAGTGCACTGCTAATCCTCATCTCCAGCCTTTTAATGTCCGTTTAGGGGTAACACGATTCGTGATTGGGTGGTTCCGGATGGTGGCAGCAGGACAAACAATGCCGTTCCACCCAGTTGGAGTTCTGGACAACGATACAGTATCTCTCTTATAATGGGATCATCCAGGGCCCAGTGAGTGCCCACATTGCGGAGATGCTATCTCATCAAATGATAATTTATTTATCGTCCAGCTGGTGAGTCAGGAGTCGATAAGATCGGTAGAAATTGTCCATCGACTACCAGGAAGAGAGATCGAGCTGACAGGAGTTACAGAGTACGAAATTGTAGATCCACTTTAACAACACTTCCGTCTTGAGGTCGTTCTTGAAACTTTTTGTTATCTAAGTGTCTACCATGGGCTGGTCGTGATTCGCTTCAACACTTTCTTGTCCTCACCACAGAACTTGAAAATGAAGCACTGTATACATAATTGTCATTTGATAAAATCCTGTTCCTCTGCAAATCTTCCGGGATCCTCATATAGGGATTCTAGCACGAATCTCTTAGGTGAAAAGAAACTTGCATAAGAGGATTACATAAACCTGTCAAATCTTGATATTCGGTAAACTATTTAATGGGTTTCTCTGTACAATGACTATATTATAACTCGTTAGTATTTCTATACCTCTGGTTAGCTATTATGGGGCCGTCCATGGGGGGTGTCACACATTTGTGATGTGTGACGAGGGGGATGGGTTGTTAAAAATGTGACGTCACATCAAAAAATCAAAATGCGCTTTTTTAAATAACAAGTTTGATACAAATATTTTTGCAAATTTCAGTTTTTCATTGCCTCCTTTTTAATACGTTTTCTCCTGCAATATCAGAGTGCAGTGACACATTATACATACAGATTAAAATGACAATAACCAGTTTTCAAGGGGGGGAAGTCTGACTTTTGTAACTAATGTGACATGGGGGAATAAGATTCAAAAATCTGCCAAAATCGCGTGACGTCATTTATGGGCAGCCCCTAATATATAACAGCATAATTGCTTTCCAGATCTTCTGGTTTCCTTAATAGACCTTTGGTTTAAATGCAACTAATTTGCAAGCGTCATCGCGCTATATATAGGGACCTAGCCTTTAAAAAACGAGGGTAAGACTTAGGTTTTTACTGATGACTAGTTTGCATTGGACGTTTGACCCCTTGTGGGATTAACTTGCCAGGCTGACTCACGTCCCATTGAAATACCAAGGCCCCCTGGCCCAACTAATTTTCTTAAGACATGCAATGAAACCAACCGTGACATGCAGGAGAACATGACAAATCAACACTTTTGACCAATGAAGAATGAACTTAACCTTTTTCGACCAACCACTTCACAATTGCACATGACCTGACTTCATGGATTTGAAATTAAGGTAATTTGAGAATTTAAAGCAATAAGTACTGTATACTCGGTACAAGTATAAAGAACAAGCTCACATCTGATTGAATTGGTGAGTGCACAATCTATACATGTATAATTGTTAATATAAAATTTATACTTCTTGCATGAAGGTAATCTTATCATATAATAATTACTCGAATGTGATAAGCATAATGGCAAAACCACTTAGCCACCAAGTTCGCTGATTTGGAATGGTCAAAATGTCAGATGATGTAATGCCGCATGGAAAAAACTAATAGGATATACTGTTCGCAATATGGCTTTTTTCCCAAAATTCTAGTCATTTAAACTGCTTTTGCGGGCTATCAATTTCGGAATGAGAAACATTTCAAGATATAACATTAGCTTACATGTACGCAGTTTCTATTGGAAAGTAAGATATTTTACAAGAGAAATTGAAGCATAAATGAATCAAAACAGATTCTGGAGTGCACCATAAAACCCAGACTATGCACTTGCACAAATTGCCGAGCATTGGGAGAGAAGAGACTAAACTACCCATGATATTACTCATGTGTGCAAGAATAATACAAGAACAAGACAGACGACGACAAAGTTTTTGAGATTTATTTTCGTTTAAGACTGGGAATAAATATTTGCAAACTGTGGATGTTTAAAAAGCTGAATTGCTTACATGCAACTTAACTATTTATTGCAGACATAAGTTCATTATTCCTTGGTGTACGTAGCATACATTGGCCAGATACAGCTCTATCAGTACAAAATACATAATACATGTATAGCATTGTTAGCCTAATCAGTTTCAAATTGCTCTTGATTTTACATTTTCCCCACTCTTATCCAATAACCGTGACTGAACCATTACATAAAGAAAACTTTATTTCATCTAATAGACTAGGTCCATTTGTGTTACATCTAGAATTTTTTTGGGTATTTTTTGATACTTGACAAGTTGACAGTGTCTAAAATAACCTTAATGTTCCTTGGTGAAAAATTCATCCTACACGTGTCTATACTTTTGACATACAGCTGTAACATCACTTTGTCAGAACAGGATCAATCTTGTCATTTCTTTGCAATGAAGGTGCGTGTTGCAAGTCACCTATATATAGCGAACGTTGTCTTTACCTCTATAGGCATTTTCAAAATGCCTTGAGCTATTGAGTTCAGTTAGGGCTCAAATTGAAGTCCTTGGTGACAAGTATGAACATGTCTGTCCAGATTGACAGTTTTACGTCGCAAAGTTTAAAGAATGCAGTACATGTAGCTGTAATACAACAACCTACAGAGTTGCATGTGTACAATGAAACCTGCGAATATTAAAGAGCCCTCCATATAGCGTACTACCTGGGAGTAGCGCACCCTCGCAGTCGGCACGGATCGATTTTATAGAACAAACTAGCTCTATATAGCGTATTCCCTGCGAAACGCGACTTGCGCACTGGTTTCTTGGGACAAAATCACGATTTTACCTGCGAAGAGCGTACATGTACGTCAAAGCATGCAACAATGAAATATCACCCAAGGGGAAATCCCAAAATGAGGGCGGTTAATGTCAAATAAAATACATTAGCATAGTGAATGCATTCATGTTTACCATTTAAAAAAGAGATTTCGATACATGCATGTACACCCTATATATAATATAAAGTAAAAATGACTACATTTACATAGATGCAGTTGTATACGAGCGTATATTTGTTTTCTAAATGTATTTTTCGGTTTTGTTTATGTTAAAAAACATTTAAAATTGCAACTTATGTATTTGTGCATCTTTATTTGGATAATAAAATCTGATTCATTATGGTCATCACTTTAGCTGAACCTTCATATATAGCACATCCCTCCAAGTAGCACACCTCTTGGTTCGATCCCAATGGGGTGCGCTATTCACAGGTTTCACTGTAGCTGTAATACAACAACCGACAGAGTTGCATGAACCACTTTGATATATGTTCATTGACTGAAATAAGTGTGGGGACTGTCAGCTTCATGCATGCAGGACTTGTTCAGTCCGCGTATATAGGAGGGCTATATAGGGAAAGCGTTGATAGTGTAATTATCGATCGGCAGCGCCACTTTTATCTGGTGGCTATCCAATTTCAATTGATTGAACTATCAAATATCATTTTCATATATCCCGTTCGCAATGCCGTCTGCGGGGAGTCTGGTGTTTGAGACCCCCACAGCGCGGATGACTCAACCTATAGGTTCGCATTGTTCCAACCGGATCCGTTGGCTGCGTGCCGAGGAACTTACGTCACTGTCTGAACTCTTGAATAATCGATGGACCGATGAGGAGGCAGACGTACGGTCGTTGGTCGTTTCGGGCTACGGAGTCTTTTCCCCACCCTCGTCTCTGTCCCTGCACCGTATTCGACGGAGCGACGTTTTTATTATTTAATTCAGTTTGATAACGTCATCGGACTCAAAAGGGCGTGTGTGGCCCGCCTGGGCTAATGTCACCCAGAGGGGGAAAGGCACGGGTAACATTAGCAGATTGAGACGGAGTTAGGACTCTTTCGAGTTCCCTGAATTCTGCACGAGTTTTTTAAGGAATGTTGTGGGCATGGATGATTGGAGGGCTTGGAAAAGTAATGGAAATGAGTTGTTGAGTTGACACTCTGCTGGGTAGCTACCAATTAAGGCAATTTAGGGTTCTAAACCCAGACAAAAGCAGGGATGATTCCTCCATACATTGGCATTGGGGCTGTCCATAAATAACGTCACGCGATTTTGGCAGATTTTTATCCCCCCTCCACCCCCATTTCAAACTTAGTTACAAAAAGTCAGACCCCACCCCTCAGATATGACGTCACAAAGCTCTGACCCCTTCTCCCCCCCCTCGAAAACTGGTTATTGTAATCTGTATGAATAGTGTGGCGTTGCACTCTGATATTGCAAGAGAAAACGTGTAGGTCTACTAAAAATTAGGCAATTGAAAACTGAAATTTGTAAAAAAAATATTTTGATTTTTTGATGTGACGTCACATTTCTTTAAAAAAAACCTTCCCCTCGTCACACATCGTCACAAAAAGTCAGATCCCCCTTAAATATGACGTCACAAAGCTCTGCCCCAGTAATTTTAACATTTTCGTTTGTTACTACATTGTGCTGACTTTTTCTTGAAGTGCAACAGCACTTGTCATCCATCTTTGTCTTACGTGACAACATTGATTATGTTACATGTAGTTGCTTTGTCAGAAAATACAAACCATAAGTTAGCAGAAATTGCTTCAGTGTGGTACAAAATGTATAGATCTTGAAATGCATCATACTCACGTGCATATATCATAGATGGTGCTGACATTAAAAAAGCACTAAAAAATATGCGTTTATTGGATGTGATTTTGAAATACGACAATGTTTTGCAATGGTTTTTATAGGGGTTCTGTAGATTCTTGTCTGTAAAACCAAGAAATTTACTTGAAAAGCACCTCGAAAAAGTTTGAGAAAGGATTCTTGAAAGTTTAGTTTTGTGCTGGAATTTCTAGTTTGCATACTGCAAATCTGATATAAAAATACCGTTTTTTATTACATTTTTTGTATATTTTTCTTTGCATTACACGTATAAAAGTAATGCTTTTTTGTACCGTTATTGCTCCTTATAGTAACTTTTGCTTTCAAGGTTGAAATGTATGTGGATATTGGTCGTGAGAGGGGGTACTTTAAAATTTAATGGTTGTGCTCTAAAATCTCTATCGCAAAGATGAGAAAAGCATTCTACAAACTAAACTATAGTATTGATGGGGAATTTTCTAACATTGGCGGTGGTAAGGCCTTTTTAATATATGTGCATATATATTTGTTGAAATTGGCGAAATTCTCCACTAACAAGACATCAGCCACCCATGGTCGTTACCATGATGGAATGGGGCTTACTAACGAGGCTTTAATTTTCCCTCAAACCATATAATCCTTCGTGTTCGCTTATGCACATCCCCCAGTGCTAATTTACTCGGAAGACGGTCCTCCAATCCCTTGCCAGTATGTCCACAAACATCCCAGAAGTGTTGTCACTAGAAAAAGTCATAAAAATGCTATAAATACACGTGCATTGTGTTCTAGGCTAGCTGAAATCTGGAGGCTTTTAGTGCTTTCGCGTTTATCCACTCGAGTTGTTGTGTCTGGGTTACGATGGTGGTGACCTCTGAGACACGGATGCTAAAGATGCGAGGGAATCAGAGATTTTAGAAATAGGGAAGAACATTTTATTTACGTGCTTCTTAAATGCTGTATCTCTAAAGCAGGCCAAAACTCAAGATAACGTCGTTAGTTGATTGCTATTTGTACATTGTTGCGAAGAAGACAAAAGTTGGCAGTAAACGAAAGCAGATTGCAAAGTGCTTAAGCATCTCCCATTTCTTGGTTATTGCTTATTCAACAAAACATTTTCATCCCTCGAAGGTTTGTTCAAAATAAATCTGATTTTCTAATTCAATCGTTGCTTTGTATTCTAGAAAGGCATATTGCAGTAATTTATCTAACTACTTGCTATATCCAGAAATCGACATCATCCTGTCACAACCAAGTGAAAAAATAGAGAAGATTCACTAGTGCTAAATATATCACACTCCATCATTCCAACATCTTAGAAAGAATATACACAACACCAACTTTTCAACCTATAAACACATCAATGCAGTCCCCCTTATCCTGTAACCATATTTCAACCTTTTAGCATCCTAGCACACAGACCTGCAAAACATGGAATTAATTGTCAGGAAAAAATGATTTTGTTGTTTTTGTACAAATAAATTGAATTCAACACATACTGCATGTGTTTTCATGTAGTCAGTACAACTATTATTAGTTACAAGAGGTAAAAATTATCTTTTTAGTAGTACTTTGTATGATCCCAAGATGGAAGTAATTAAGGTGCTCAATTACCGAAATGTTCTGAAACAGTTTCTATAAATGTTCAACGAGACAAGTTGTTAAGCATATTGTCATATTTTTAATAGTCCTCAGGTTGGTCATGGAAAATTGTTCTAAACACTGAAAAAGTCTAGGAAGGGTAAAATTTCCTTTCTATGGCAACCCTGTACAAATACGAATCAATACAGTATATCCAACCAAAAACTGTTATAGGCCTACGCAATTTCAGTCATAAGAGTAATCCTTGCAATGCATCCTATTTAACTCTGAACAACCAATTTGGGAGCACTTGCACACATTCTCAAACTTCAGCTGACATCATAACAAATATTTTGACAAATTTCCACAAACTTCAAATATGGTTAAAATACAAAATTACCAATCATTATTCATCTTATATATATTAGTTGCAAATTAATCCAAATCACAAAACATCAATCTGCAAATAGGAGGTATATCCCTATAATTTGTTTTTAATACTGTATTATACGATTAAACAGTTTATAAAATATATTTTGAAATTTATCCGGTTTTTATTTACATATATACACATGTCATATATATAAAAATATACAAGTAAACTTTCTTAAAAATCAGATTGCTTTAATTTCCAAATAATTTCATCGTCGATTTTACTTAGAAAATCTCTTAAGTTTCTGCCAGGTTCTTCGAAGTGTATAGTTTTCTGAAAACAAATTCCTTATTTATATTTGTGAATTGGGTGGAGAAGGTAAATTCTCAGAAAATGCTTTTTATGTACATTGCCTGTTTGTCTAAGGTTTGCGTGGAAAATCTTCTGTTTTCGTTGTTTTCGCATGAAAATTGCGAAGCCAGGGGAAATAAATTTAATAAAATAGGCCTAGGAAGTCGAGGGGTTGAATGGTGAGGAAAGGTTGGGGGAATCTGGGATATATGATTGAGAGATGAACGACGAAAATGGATTTTTCCAGAGGGGGGAAAAAATAGGCTTTGTTTAGCTAAGGATTGATCCGAATAGGAGTGCTATCTCGTTCGACGCACGCATCCACTATATTGAACAATTTATGAACGGGATGACGTAAAAGTGAATGCAACGAGATCAGTTATAGTGCTTGCTATTTCGATTCGGCTAGCTTATAGATCGAAAAAGTTGAGTCAGCGTATTAACGTTTGTTGGGGCTCAGGGAGTAACCACAGACCCTGAAGGATTCGGATGGATGGAGGGGTGGAGGATCTGGCCTCGGGAACTGCACGAATGTAAGCTTTGGGGGAACCGTGTAATGATTGCAAATGGACTATCAAATATGGAATAACAAAATTAAAGCTTGTTTTGTGCAAAAACAAGCCCTGTGAGTGTTTACGGGCTTGTCGAGCGAAAATGCAACGAATCGAGTTTAGACCTGTTTTTGAAAATTGTGAACCAATGTGGTCTTTGATGAACTGTATAAATGTAGAGATTAAATGAATTATAGGCACATTTTCATCCGGCTTCTCGATTATATTCCTAAAGTGAACATAGATTTTCTTTCCAACATAACACCTAAAGCTCCCCCTGAGATGCAGCTTCACCTTCTGACTTACAAACATTTCTAATAGGACAACTTTCTCAAATGTTGGTCTCGGTACCTTATAATGCGTGTTATTTGGGGAAAATTTACTTCGTAGATTCTGAATGTTTGACTTTCATAATCGCCGAAATAATCACAGGCTCGGCATTATAGGTATCAACAAATATGCATGTCTGCAAATATGGGATTTCAGCTTGAGAAAAATGCATTTTGGCAGACGCTGAAATGATGTCAGCCGCCTCATTTATGTCCCTCAAGGTGTTGCTGGGGTCGGAATTTAACCCGCATATCCCCTCGGAATGTGCATTTTTAGCATTCAAATTCGGATGCCTTTCTTTTAATGCGAAAATTTGAAACGTGCTGAGGCGTGATTTGTGAAGAACTTTTTTTTAATTGGATTATTTTTCCTTAACTTTTAACACCTCAAATTGGTGCTGTATGTCAAGGAGACTTCCGTTTTTTTATTTCTATTCGTCCTTGCCAATGCAGTAAAATTCCAACGTTTTTGGAGACACCTGACATGTTTGATCACCATGTATACATGTATGCCGAACTCAACAAGCGAACAGTCATGCCATAAAAGGCTTCACACTGAAAACATGTGCCCTAATTGATAGGCTGTGTTGGAAACCATTGTGCATCAACTGAAAATGCACGAAATGTTCGGATTTTTATGTACAGTGCGCATGTACACGTAATCCGAGATTGTTATACTGATGAGCAACGTTACAATTGGTGTTACTTCTGGAAGCCCCCGATCTGCCTCACTGTACTGTACTGTATATATTAAAAGATGGATGTAATTAACCTTTTGATAGAAATTAACTGTAATGGCACTTAACCCTGTTTTTACATAGACGCTGTTGTTTTTATTAAATCATGCATTTTCATATAAACCAATGCTTTAGGACTGACTGTAGTTGCCTTTGTTGTAAATGATACGATCTCATCGTTGGTGAGGTCCATATTGGGAGGACGTTTTCGATGACTAAGCCATGCCATGTTTTCATTGCGATTGATCCGGGATTTTAACGCCCAGAGCCATAATCTCCGAAATGTTTCCGAGCCATGGGTCTTTAGGTGACCTCTAGCTCTCCCTTCATTCCCTATACCATTAGGGCATATCGGGACAAAGATGAGTCATTTCCGCGCTCGTTTTACTGCCTTTTGCTCGGGCACTGAAATATAGTCCAGGATTCGTCCTGCACCTAGAGGGACAAGAGCCCCATTTTGGTCATATTGCTCCGCCCAACGTCCCATGGACCATTGACACAGAAACCAGACCCCGTTTTTCGGTTTATTGACCAAAATTGCAGTTGTGGAGTTCAGCAGGCTTCAGTGTCCAACTTCCAGAGTTCAGATCTAAGTCTTAGTCAAGATATTCAGTTTTCACCACAATGTATAGGGTGTTCTTGAGCTGCTAATCATCACGGTTTGCTTCACATTGTTTCTACTGTTTCGGTGGCTAACTATAGCCTACCCACGTGCACCATCTCCTGCACCAATAAAACTAACACAGAAGCCGTTGGACGTGCTTTTGGATTCCCGAATTGGCGCAAATAGGAAGTTCTTGACCCGCCCTGCTTGAGGACGTTGTGCTTGGTATATATGACGGATGTTTGAAATTACACGGAAACTAGCATTGCTTCTGCGGGATCTGTCTCGGTACATGTACCGGATTGTGCATACTATACAAGATCTGCAGCAATACGGGGTCATTTCTAGTAGTCTGATGTGTGGATTGAATCGTGACCTCTTGGCATCAGTTTCATATGGAAGGCTGGGAAATAATGAATTCTATTGGGATCTACTCCCATGTCTGCCATCGCCTTACTTCTTCAACATATCAACGCCCGAATTAATTACTCGCTTCATTGCCCTGTGATGTAACATATATATTGTGGAACGTCTTCCCCACACGGAAGTCACTTGGTTAGCAAACTATACACGCAGTTTTGCTAATTTGGAGCGTGGGTGGCGTTAATAAAAGTCGCTTTTAATTAGTTTAATTATGGTGCTCTTTACCCTGCGACCGAAATTGAGGCAGCAACATCGACGAGTGTCGACAGCTAGGGTAAGACTAACCACGTTACGTATTCTTTCATGTCATGCTATGTTGTGCTGAATATGTGCAATGGATTCATTAACATTCGTTGCAAGAATTTTGCAGCAGAATTGCATGGATGGGAAAGACAGCTTATCTCGCCGTTTTCAAAGATCATCCCCAAAAAAACTGAAGAACATTGCTAAAAATGCACCGGAATAGAAAAGCAGCAAGTTACCCCAGAAACAAGGGAACAAGGTCGTCAACCCTTTGGAGAATCCCATTCCCCCATTCACATGCATCCATTTTTTGTATGTGTGCTCATGTAGTGATAAACATATTATGTTGATTATTATTATGCTGGACCATAAATCTGCATCTAAGTTGTAAATATATATCTTGCTTGAGTCGGACATTGACCGGTCGTGCATACATTTCGTCATCAAGTGCGGGAGGCTTTAATATGCCTGATGCAGGTGTAAACAAATCGATGATGACCCCATTTTCTTATCTTTAAGATGAAGTTTCAATGGTTGTACCTGTATATGTATACACCGACAAACACAATGTATGTTGTTAAAATTACTGTTTGTGTATGTGATCCATTTGTGGTTTTCCTGATTCAAAGGGTCAAATGCAGGCATATTGGTTCAGTAATGCAACATTTAAACTGATGTAATGCCTAATCCGCATCAAGGAAACAATTTCATGAAACTCGAAACATTTCATGTCAAAAATGTTGCGCATGAAATGTTTCGATACCTATCTGGTGCAGCATGTTTGTGAAACAAGATGTCCAAACCAATGCAACATCATTAAAACATTTCATGAAGCATAATAAAGTTTCATGTTTAATGGAAATGTTGCCTTGGTGTGGACTAGAAATAATGCATTTCAGTAGAACTGGACAAGGCTCAAGTGTCTGACAAGTGATTTTTGCAATGTTTCAGGTCTTTGGTATTTCCTAAGACCAAATGTTGACTTGCTCCATGCACGTGCATGCATCATGATGTGCATTGAATTGGATAATTATGGGCTTTCATTAGTTTTTAGTTCTATGCTCTTTGGATACATGTATGCCCTACTGATTTTTTTTTTCTATTGTAAGGCGTCTTTCAGTTTTAATCCAGTGACTCATTAAGCTTTTTGGAGCTCGCAAGTGCCATGGAGATGAGTTAGTGGTATTTATTGGCGGTGTTTGTCAGCCGCCGTTGTTTGGCAATTCTTCTTGCTGAGACCTCCCTCGACAGTCAAGCGGTTGCATCTTCCGGCCTGGCCAAAGATTTTCTAACGAATGGCGTGTTTTGAATACCTGCGCTCTACGGAGTCCCTGTCGTGTATTTTTAGGAATGCCGTGCCTAAATCTCTGCCGTTTTCGCGACTGCTAGACCTACATGAGCGGTTTCTGGCCTGGTTAAGAATAGGATTTGTTGGCCCGTAACGGCATCCGACTTCTCTCATCGAATGCAATTCATTTGCTTACAAATAACTGCGCAACGAGGAGAGATAAAAGCTTGCCGACGACATTTTGCAGGCTGCACACTGGGCTCTTGGGTACATGATGAAAGCACAGCTGCACGCGGCATGGCACCATGGCTTGTTGAAAAACTTAAGAGGCTAGTGGTTGTGCTCCAAGAATGATGACACGCACGAAATATAGCACAGGGGCGCCGGGACGGTTGGAGCATTGCATGAAGCGCCATGGATGTCCCACCTGGCTGTCAACATGTTTGCACATGTCGCTGCAGCTAGCTATCATGGCTGTATGTTCATTTTACACTCAAGTCATTTTGATCAGTTGCACCCCAAACTGAAGTGGCTCAACAATAAAATAAATTCTTGACTGTTATACGTTTCCCTTACGGTGGATTGCTTTATGATTACAGTAGGACTATCTGATAGTTTTTAGACATGATTCAGAAAACTTCATCTTGGACACCAATATTTTTACACAAAGCGCACAGATGATTTTCAATTGTCATTTGTATACTCGTTCTAATATGCTTCATCAACAGTACAGAAGCATCAATGGCTTCTGTATGTCTGTTGATGACCTTAAGCTTAGGGGTTATTTCTTTTTGTTTAGCAACTGCCCGGTTAATTATCTCTGCAGTTAAATTTTTAATAAATAGTTCAGTGGCTTTGTGGACAACTTGAAACCATGGTCAAAAGTCTGGAGAATCCTGGACAGTTTTGCAGTTACAGTATCAAAACATTGTGTATAAAAAGACAACACTGCTTGAAAATGGTTATAGAGAATGCTTCAGACTTTTGGCATAGGATGTATATATTTACACTATAAGCTGTTTCACCTATGACTTCTGGTCACATACGTATATATAGCTATCAAGTCTTCTATAGTGGTGGTTCTGAATCAAACATGCTATTCTGTCAATTGACAGGAACATTATGAAATAGCACTTCACTAGCCTATAACCATCATAGTATCACAATTATTCGAGTTAGGTGTGATATTTGATGCAGAGCCATATTTTCATGTTTGTCCAAACATTCTCATGAGTTGTTATGGCTCAGGTTAAGTGCAGTCAATAGATGTGCTATGAATCCATGTTGAGTTTACGATCACACAGGATGCACGCAAGTATACCAACCAAGTGGTAATCATATCACAGCTCGTGATTAATTATTTTTATGTATTTATGGCTATTTAGTGCTCTCTTAATATCCCAGAATGAGGTCAGCGTGTACCTTGGCAGACAGGTGTAGGGCAGTGGGGCAACCACTTTTTCCATGAGTATGCTGGTATATTGTAGAACTATCCAACTTCCTTTATCTCTGCCGTTGTCTGTGTGGCATGCTCTCGTTGCTGTTATAATGCTGGTGAAGGCCAAAACCGACTGTTTAATAACCGGGTTGTTATATTAAAATATGCAGTATATGAGCCATGCGTTGAAAAAAAAAAATGGGTCGTCTGCAAGCTATAGGGAGTGCAATTTGGACGACATTTCCATTTGGATGGCCGCCAAATAGGCCAACTGCTATATATATTTTTGGGAAAGTAAAGGGTTAGTATTGATCAGGAACTGATAACCACGAACTATTTTACCCGTGCTAGGTGGATGATTTATATGTCAAAGTCAAAGTCGAGTGCTTCGAAATGTTACAATTTGCATTTTTTGTTTTCACAAGTGGTCATTTTCAGATACAGTCCAACTTTGACATTTAAGCTGATTTAGTGTTTATGTTGATAGTTCACGTAGACAAACTCGACACAATTGGGTTTTTTTTTCTTTCATCCATATGTGAGCATATAAAATAATTTACGGTTTCCATTAAGGGGTAATAACTTTGTAGTTTTGTATTTAGTTTACGAAGATAATTGACAAGACAACACCAATTAATAATGTCATTGATTCTAAGACGTCCAGACATTGTCGAATAAACATCTTAATCTGATTTTGTAAACACTATTAATATCATTGTCAATACGTCCACCAACAAGTTTATCAGATTCAATGTTCATTAATAATCTTGGCAATCAATTGATATGTAACAATGTAACTAAATCCAAATCTTGGTAGGCACCATGTAATTTGGAATTTGCATAGGATAGTTTGATTAGTACATGTCATTTTTGTTGGCTTACCCGTTATTGCACTTTCAAATTGTCAAATTAGATAATATAACAAGATCATAGTGAGGTTTGTGTCATTGACATGATAGAAGATATTGTAATTGAGATGTCAATTCTGTTGATGTGTTCAATTTCATTCTATAAATAAATTCCTCCGCTGTCAGGGATAAAAGCACGCTTAAGGTAATCTTGATGGATTTCATTTTGCTTATGAAGATCCGGGTTATTAGCAAATTTAAAAATTTGCTTCGCGAATTAATCATCACTGCATGCAGACATCAGGGCTCTTGCAATAAATGCACTTGCAAGCGTATCACATAATCTGATTAATGTTTGCCACGGTCAAGTTTTCATAAATCGGTAGATGGGACTTTGGCCTTCACCATTCCTAATCAGCCAAGCACTGGATGGTTTTATTGAAAAATATCATGCAGTCTCATGGAGAATAATACAGTATAAAAAAACGTAGTTTTTCGCGTAAAACCTTTTAATGTAGCCAGCAAGTACTGGCAGGAAATT
>JAQGCC010001789.1:0-21470 GCA_034698905.1 Xestoiulus laeticollis | reverse complement strand
CTATTCATGTATTCCGATTCAAGGTTTTCCCATAGCTATTTACATTCGCAACTGTAATGTCAACCACGCGATAATACATGAGAACGTATAAGCAAAGCGATGGCCTTAAGGGGTCGCAACCTTCCAATAGCAGGTATCGATAACTTTTTTTTTCTTCTATCGTTTCTTAAAAAAAAAATGCCAACATCTTGAAAGCTGCCTGAAAACCGAACCAATATCCGATTTTTCTTCGCTATAGTTCTCAACCGAAACTTTTGAATTTATATTGATGATAGCAGGTTGACCCGGGGTTAAAAAGCCACTCAGAGAATTACAAGTAAAACGACCAACATGTAGGCAGGGGGTGTTCAAAAAAAAGTAAAAATCCATATCAATGGTAAATACTTCAGATGATAGAAGAAATTTTATCATCTTCAGAATCAAGTCATTAAGGAGTTAATTAAGCACTTAAGTAAGAAACGTCATATATCACGTGTATGGCGAGAAACAAGAGCAAAAGGTCTCGAATAAACCTAATTGCATCATAAGTCACAATTAATTCCAACAAGAAACGCATTATAGTTTTTCTAATTGAAATGAATTCGTCGTTTCCCCCATTGAAATTTTATTGCCTCTGAAAGCATCAAGAGTTCTATTTGCTTCACTATGTGAATCTTATTTAACTTAAACTATTTTAAAACCCTTGCAACAGGGATATAGGAAGTGACCTACATTATAGGATGCCTGCAGACAGCCTCGAAAACTATTAACCAAGTCTATGAAAGGATTTGTTTGATAAAACTTACGTTTTTCTTAAAAGAAATGCGGTTGTAGTACAACTTTTAACTTCTACTGTTAATAGATGACTAGTCAAACAAAACTTATGAAAACAAGGTTGACTGACTAATGAAAAGCAGTCGAAGTTTTTATTACAGCAATTACCGTTTACGAGTCAAGAAACGTACGACTGAAGTTCGCCAATGAAATTCTATATAAAAAAACCAGAACAAAATCTTATCTATATCATTGGTATAGTTTCATTAGATAATATAAACCAAGTCTTTACGAAAATAAACATCCTTATAATGACTTTTGGCATGGTGCATTAACCGTTAAACAATTTTGTCCCAATTGGTGGTTAAAGTAATGAACCTTTTGCAAGAGACTTTATGACAAGATATAGTTAAAGGAATATATAAAATTTAAGGAATTATACTGCTATTATAAAGATGCTTACTACTCCAAATTTATTCCCAGTTGACTATGTAACTTAAAATCTAAACTTGCAATTGCAAACCAGAGAATTCCGAGAAATGTACGATTTACAAACAGATGCTAGAAAACGTGTATCCACTCCATGGATACTTAAAATCAATATGGACGGGTAGATGGATATGCATCTCGATTTGACTTCGAAGATCTATCCTCGAAGATGACTGAATTGATTTCTTCGAATGAAAATGTATACGGTCGTAGCAACATTGAAAGCCGTTGAAAGATGAACCTCAACATATTCTAGCAATACTTTCCCTTAGAGTGATAGTCATCTTGTTTCCAGTGGATTTCAGTATTACTGACTTTTTTATACCGAAAGCTTTTTTTTGCAGAGAACAAAAAAAAACAGACATATAGAAACTACTATATATCTCGAAAACTAAGCTTACAAATATACGACTCTAGTACAACATAAACCCTTATAGCACAACAACTTTTATTATAAAGTAGAGGAGACAGTTTTGTTTCATATTTTTGTAATAATTAGTGTGAAAGCATTGCCCCCACTCTGTGGAAGATTCTCAAATAATATTATAATTCCAGGTAGTACAAAAAATTCTCAAATAATATTATAATTCCAGGTAATACAAAAAATTCGAGTAAAATATCCCCTACTAATTAAGTAGTCCATTATACTCACTTGTGACTTGACCGATATACATGTACATGTATAGAGGTAATAGGTTAACATTTGTCTACATGTGACATGTACATCGACCCCAAATATGTCCTTAAAATTTATCATCCTTATGACCATTCGTATAAAAGGTGATTATGAAAGTACACGTGTATTTCTAATTTATTTGACAAATTATATCTATGTAATATGACATCCCAAACTTACGTGAGTTAGTAGGGATATCACCTTCTACCAATTAAAACTTTTTCAAAGCTCTAGTTTTTTTCATAAGGTATTACTTATGTCGGACAATGCTTGACGTTTAACTGTTATATGCCCATATATAGTTCCGAATATAACAATGTGGGTCTATTTCAAGCAAGCTCGCGTATATACCCTCGCCATGGCTTACGTGATAAGCTGTAAAGGAATGGACAAGTTAATTAACTCCTTCGCTATCGTAAAAGCCCCGTTAGTTGACGAAAAACAATGTTGCTTAACAAATTAATGGATGATGGAAACGACAATGCCTTAACAAGATTCGCGTTTAATGCTCCGTGAAATTTGCCTAAACAACAAACACCTTGTCGTAATAGGATTGGGGAAACTTAGGAAGAAAATCTGGCGCAAATATGGGTCTATGGGTCATAAAGTACGCCTATACATGAACATATATGATGAATAAAATATATATATACGCTTATATATATTGCTACATGTATGCTATTCTTGAAAACGCATAATTTATATTAATTAAATAGTTTATTATTTAATTAATTGTGGCAAACTCACGTTGAAACATCTTTGTGTCCTACCAATTTAAAAATAGTATGATTCGTATAATACCCATTTTTTAATTTTCGATATAACGAACATGTGGCTGCATGGTTCCGACCAAAATTAAAGCCAATACCTCTCATGTATTAGCCAATTAGTATAACGAACGATTTGATTGATATTTTCATTGATTTTAAGAATTCGTTTTTAAAGTCAATATCTTTAAACATCCTAACATTTATTTAAGGGGTACTCAAAAAGCAGAAGCTTTAGTGTGTACACTCTCTCCAGCATTTGAAAAAAAACTGTATTAAAATTTCTAGTGTACTTCAATAGAAGACAGAAGTATACTGTTGCAAGGGGTAAAAAACTATATGTCATCATTTGGTTTCCTCGTATCTGTTACTAACTGTTATTCGTATTTTACAAATTATATAACAAATGAATACATATTACATAAGATACTACAAAAGCTACATACAATCTTACGCATTGCGTTTTGGACCACATATGGCATCAATTTGCTTTATAAACTCGATGATTATTTTTTCCTATAATAACAAATGGTGTGTACATTTGCTCGCTACGAGCAAAATTAAAACTTGGTCCATCAGCCCCGAGGCAGAATCCCTCTCATGTTCGGATGCACTGCATATTCAAAATCCAGCTTCAAATTGACATACCCTAATTAATAGCCTCTCACATGATAACAGGGTTATTCCGATCTGCATCGATAAAATATTCGAGCATGAATTCCCAAGTTAATCGTATAATTAATTATAAGGCATCATATCTAAGATTACTTTGGCTAATGGCTATATTTTTCTAAGATGTTCAAAAATCTTCGTTGGCATTTCAAATAGATACCCTGGATTTATTACATCAAAAGCATATATAGACGATGAAGGGGTTTATGGGACGTCTACCTGCTCTCCTATATAGCTACATATAGACGAAGGTTAAAAACATGTCTGTACACATGCCTTAAGACATTTTTACCAGTATCGTATATGGCAATCGTCGAGGGAATCGATTCGGTTTGTTAATTCATTGCTTGTAATTTCATTGAGCAACAGTTCGCCGTTCAACAGTACGTACGATGCTATGAGCATTTGCTGTTTATGCGACGATTGCAATTGCGTTAGATATTTTTGCTGTGCCTCTTGCCAAGCTTTCCTTCGTTTTCAATTGAAATCTTAGCGAAGCAGAAGGCAGTAAAGCGTGTTACGTCTAAGAAGAGGCCCCGAAGAAAAGCCAACCAAGTGGTACATGAATAATCATGATGCGCCATAAAACGCGCTTTTGTTGGCGTATAAACTTCATTTAAATATCAACAGCTTCTTTGTCTTATTTTATAAAGTCATTCAGCTACGGTACATGTATACGGTTGCAACGCCAACCTATACTTGAAAAAGGGACTCGATTTTAATTTAATCATAAGATTGTGCTACTTTCAGCATATACGGAAATAAATTGTGTACACGTCTTGGTCTATACTCTTTGTCAAAAAAAAAGATGATATAGAGAAAGCATCCGCAATTTTAAGAGGGAATGATTAAATTAAATCTTCTCGTTTCGAAGAATGCTAAAAAGTGGATCTTTTAGAAAACTTTTTCAAGTGTAAGAACGAGAAATGTGAAATAATTTTATTTCTCTGCATATATAAAATGTGCATGGTGTTCAATTTATTTAAAATAAGTGCATCTCTCAGTTTTTATACCATAGTTGTAAATAAATGATCATGCCGTGACAATGTTGTTAGTTGAATTAGGCTGAAGAACATTGTAACATTGGCACTTGACGGGAAAAAATACCTAAGGTAATAAATATTCTCATAGATTCCATTGTCACTACATATATCAGCCAACATTCAAAACATTCAAAACTTTCAAAACAGCCAACATTGAAAACTTGAAAAAAATACAGTGAATTGTTTTTACAACTGTCATGACAGTCAGAAAGTACCCACCACCAGTTTGAAATGACCGTTATAATTGCATTTCCATCGGGCTTTGCAAAAGGTCAATTAGCGTCAATTTACCCTCTAGTTAACGGACAGTAATGTCCTTTAGTAAACCGAACAATAAGCCCTGATGACAAGCATGCAGACAAACTGCCTCAGGACATAATGACGTGCACTGCCTACGAATGTAACTCAAAGTCATGACTGTGGGAGATAAGAGATAAACATTAAATAAATGAGAAATTCAGTGATATATGCTAAAGTCCTTACGCCTGCCAATTTTTTAGATTGCTTTGCTGCTTAACAGGAAAGCTAGCAGTGTTTGCCTGCAAACAGGGGCAAGTCTTTTTTATTTTTTAAAAAAATAAACCGATTTTTCTTTCAAAATAAAGCAAATCCTATCAACCAATGTTGGAAGAAAAGAAAAAGCATTTCCTTTTTCGTAGGATAATGAAACACTTGTAAGCAAAAAAAGCCTTCTTTATATGCGAAGATTATGCATTAATAACAAGTCAAAATACCTTTTGGGAAAACAGTAAATTGGTAGTATTTTATCAAGATCATTATGGCTGGTGCAAAGCAAGAGATTTACGGGTGAAAATAGGTGCACACACTAAGTGTTGAGGGCAACTCTCTTAAGAAGAACGGAATTGGCTTCTAAGGACTGCAACATCATTATGCTTTCACATCATTAAATTCAAACGTCGGCTGTGGGAATATTAGCGAGGCAAAACAGAAATAGTGTAAATATTAAAACCTCGAAAGAAAGCAAACGAAACGAGTATAGTGCGAAGCGTTTTATGGAACATCCACCTGTTTTTATCCTGATTGCTAAATTGCGAATGTTCTGCATCTGTGTAATAATAATACGCTTCGTACTAATAATAAAATATGCAATAACCAACATTGTTAGATGATTATTCCTCTGTTCACTTAAGGGAAACACTATCTGAAAATTGAAGCTAGGGGGAAGTAAAGCAATGAAAAATGCATCGTTTAATTTACAGTATCCAATCTGAAAGTTTTATTGGGTAAAAATAATGCGTTTTATTTAGAAAAAAGATAACGTCCAATTGAAAGTAACATCCATTGAAAAAAAAACTATTATAAGAGCGTCAACTGCACTGCAAATTAAAACATCTTAAAAACTGTCCACTAAATAAGACGTTATGATGCGTCTTAAGAAATTTAACTTCAATTAAGATGCATCTTAAGAAATTTAACTTCAATTAAGATGCATCTTCTGAATTTCTTTTGTTTACTGTCCGTCTTATTACAAAATGCAACTAATTTTAAGTTTGAAAAAGTGGTGAAAGTAAGATGCATCTTTGTATCTTATTTCGTGGACACTAAATTTAAGATGTTTTGATTTACAGAGTGAGACTTCTAGTTAGGCCTATTTAATAACGGAATTCTATGTGCAATCATTGAATTTAAAATTTAAGGTTAAAAAAATAATATACAGGGTGTGTAGCTTTATGCAGTTAATAATTCCTAACTTTCTCTAAATAAGTCAGCCATGGGATATCCGGAAATGATTCTGTCCTTGACCTTTAACAACACTTTTAAGGTTGATAATGTAAAAGTATTGCATTGGTGTTTCTTTACTGGGAATCATTTGTGTTATCAAGAATTAATGATACATTACATGCAGTATAATTAGCGTCTAATAACACCTTTAACACATCGATTAGGCAGGCTGAGTCCTGTAGGATCCACTAGCGCCATTGATTAAAAAAATTAAAAATTTAAAATATGGTAAACCCCATCACTTTAAGAATTTACCTTATATTGCACCCTTAGACATTAACAAAGTTATTTATAAACTGCCTAATAGTGTATCCATTTGGTAAAGTTGTAAACAAAGTTCTATGACAGGAACCAAAGTGTTTATTTTCCCTAAGGTCAGAATATCATATATTAAGTGACAACTACACTTGATATTTAATATACCGATTCCAGATCTAACATTTTCATGCAAATTGAGAAGGTAGTAAATGTCACGAGTCACCTTGTCCATCATATTCCCCCCCCACTAGTTCACATTAGCATGACGTTTAACTTTAGAATCGCTGCTAATAAGTTATCCGTACAATGTGATCTATCCGCTGCGTCAAGAATCCTCCATTAAACTTATTAAGTAAAACATACGCGAAAGAGAGAGAGAGAGTGAGTGATTTTTTTCGTACACTTTCAATCAAAATCAAAACATCATCTTCTCCTATTTCCCTATATTGCATCGTTCTATGAGTATAGAGTACAAGCGGGGCAAATTACGCCATGGTTAAGTGCGGGGAGATACACGCAAGTTTATAATGCGGAAAAGAAGATGAGTTGAAGGATGAGTGGAAATTTTCAATGATGAAGAATTCTGATTCGGTATTTAATAGGAGCTCATAACGACTCAATGAAAGGCCCTTCATAAAAATTAAATTGCCATGAAAGGATATTCAAAACGGAACCGAAGGTGCTGTTTCAAAGCACAAACAAGAAAACTTCATTAAGCCAACCCACCCATACAGTCCTCCCACTCATTTTTAATCAATATAATGATGTGATCAAGAAACGGCTGTACGTGTCTTGGCATTTTATTATATTCAATATAAATATGGTGCTAGAGATGCCTATAGTAATTCATGAAGTACCTCTGTCTAGTGGGCGTTATGATAATATCACTTTCAATACACGTTACCGAACCCTCGAATGATGACGTCAAAATGCTTCTTGAAGTGACATCGTCGTCACCTTGTATAAAATAAAATTGTATTTTTTCAACTATTAAAAATTTCATTTTCAGTTCACTACAAAATTCTACCCGAATATAATATAACAAAAACGTAGCCCTAAGTAGTCTAATGAAAAAAGTGTAAATTAAAAATTGCTCAATTTAAATACACATTTATTCTTTGGTTTCATATAAGCTTATAATAGAACCTGTCTGAAAGCATCCTGTGTAAAATAATATTCTCTCTAAAAGGCTAAAAGCATAAAATGGACCGGTCCCGACTTGGAACCCGGCCATCTTTAAAAGAAACCTGTTTGAAAGCACATCCTGTATAAAAGCATATTTTCCCCTGATCCCAAAAGTATATATGTTCTTAGACAGGTTTCATACTGTATTACCTATGTAAAATCCAACTTGGCTCAACAATGCACAATTAATGCATGGTCTAAAAAATTAATTTAAGAGGTAATAAAGCAGCAATTTTTGTACATGTAATACACATATTATTAAGCATTCATCCACTTCCGCATTTTTATGCTAAAGATCTAATATTAAGAAAAAAAGTATTTATTGTTTTAAACATTTAAAAAAGTTGTTTATGTTTAATTTTAACAATGCAGGTATAGGCATATTAATTCCCACCTATTGAAAGCAACGAAAAACTTTTACTATTAGAAACAGCCCAAAACCAGAGGTTCAAAACCGTGCTTCTAATAAAACATTGCTTCTTTTAAAACAAATTGCATTTATCCGCTAAGAGTTTTTTTTTTCTAGACTTCATAGTCCCATACACCGTTGCAAATTCCATCTCGCAACATTTTTTTTAATACTCAGAATCTTCGCAGATTGCGAATTCTGAAGGGACGAAAGCTTTCTCAGCACTATTTGCATAATCGCCTCTACTGCAATAAACATTTCTTTAATTAATATCGTATCCTTTTGTGCACCTGACGAACTTCTATGAAACGCGCCGGCGCACATTGGAGGTACATGGATTTTAATGCTCCTTCAAACAGATGGAGTTTGCAGGCCTACGTGATTGGGATGTGCAATAAGGAAAAAAAAGGAGGGAGGGAGAAAAGCATTTCAATAAAAACGACACGAGATGACACTTAACGATTTTATGGGGGTGGTCTTTGAAAAGGAGGATTATTTAGAAACTGTTGAGGGGTAAAAAACATTTTAGCGATTATTAATAGGTTAGGAATCTGAAAATGAGTAGGCGAAGTAAAAACTACAACGTTGATGCTTCAAAACAGACACGTATCCATGAGAACCAATGTCTTCGAATTGGTATCACCAAGGAAACCGTGGCATTATATATGCACACTACTTCATGCATGTTGATCGTAACAAAATAATAGCACATGTGACATGTCTGGTTCATAACAAAAGGGATGCAGCGAATGGCCACATTCGTGTTCTATACAACAGGGTTTTCACTGACATTTCTGTCGATACAAATCCCACAATTTATTAAACATGTATTGAACTGATGTAGTCGACATTTTCAGTAATATTACGTAATGCGATATTACAGTAATAAGAACACGTGAAGTTGGACCCGTGATTGAATGAAAGTGTCAACGTGCTTCACGACGTCTTGACAAGCGTCAAAATTTGTCAAATAACACAAATAACAAGTATAGCTATTGGACCATATATGCCAGCACTTGTCACATGTGCAGAATGTTGGAAACAGCACACTAAACCAATTTTCAACATCAATTTTCCAGCACATGAGGAAACCTCTCTTAACTTCCTGTAACGTCCTGCAATACGATGGCAAGGAATACATATAAACCGTTATCGAAAATTAATTCTGATTATGGTCTTAATCAACAGTTACCTAATCTTTAAAAAAGACTGAACGAAAATTTCCTTAAGATCATTGTTACGAGTGTAGAAGTCGTTGTCTAAGTCCATTCCAGAAGCAGTAATGATACAGGATAAGAGTGTCATCAGTATAAACCTTGACTCTGATTTCTCAAACCATATTTCCAATTCCCTTAAAAATAAATAAAATAACGAGACAAAAGTTTCATTTTATCACCGTCAATAATTGCAATTGTGTTAGTAACTTTTTCTCTTTTAGCTGTTGTGCCAATCGTCGTCCTGTCACTTTTAAAAAAAGCAGTTCAGTTCAATGGCGAGCCTTCAAACATGGAGCTCCTTCGCTCGGTTGACGATGCCAATTTTTTTGGCTTTTTTTTTCTAGGCAATGCCTGTATTTGACACATCTGACATCAGGAGAGGCTACATAATCCCGATACGCAACGAACAATGTTTCACAACAGCATAATGGTTGCATTTCGTACAAAACTTGTGTGATTGAAAACTTAAAGAGTGAAGCGTATGCCGCCACATTTCCACAACCTATATGCTATTGCAGATTGGAATACATGTACATACAGCCAAAGAGCTAGGCATGATCACGTCAGAGCTAAAAAAAAATGCGTTTGATACAAAAATAACAAAATCATCCGGTTCGTTCAACCGTAAAAGATTGTCGCTATTTTACAAAAAGCTCCCATTTTAATAAAACGAAATGTGACAATCATTCAGCTTTAGGTAGATTCAAAAGTACGAAACAGAGACGAGATTGACACACTTTTAGAGGAATTTCGCATTACTCTGGCAATTCGTGACGCCAGGCTCAACAGATGATCGAACTCAAAATGTTAGAGCACAACCTCAATGGCGACAAAAATCACCAATTTAAAAGGACGAAAGAGAATGTGGAAAATAACATAAAAAGGCCATGCAAAATGACCAAATACAAAATGCTACTATTCTCAGACTGCACCCAGAACCTATTGTTATACATTTACGATGTTGCCTATCGCAATTTCTTCATTCTTTCTAATGTCATGGTCATAAAATAGATATTCTATGCTAAACATAAATAGACTGTGCATCAAAATGATTTTTTTTTAAACTGATAAAAAAAAGAAATAGATATTATTAAAAATGATGCCAGTGAACCTCTAAGGAAATGATCCTGCTTCCATAATTGCCCCTTTTCAAATGGATAATTAATCGTTTTATTATCCTTATTTTATAAATAGAACACATGTACATGTATTTAAAATGTACATTATGTATGTAAAATGTAGGCCTACCCATTTCTGAACATTTGAATTAAAATTCAAAAAATTTTGAATTTTTGCTAATTTGCACTTTTGGAAAATTCCAAAAGTGCAAATTAGCAAAGAGCCTATTACTAAAAATGCTATACAACGTTAACATGTTTGTCCTTTAACCTAATCGCACGAGTAAAGCCAGAAAAGATTTCCATAATAAAATTTGGCTCTTAGAAATTGTGCAAATTCACTCTATCTTGCCCTTAGCCACTTGACTGCTCAGCTTTTGACACGATAATGGTCAATCTAAATAATGCAGCGTCAGCAAAAGGAACAGCAATTAGTATACATGTACCAAAAAAAAAATCCAATACTAAATAAATGTTAGTTGGTAGCAATATAATGTATCATGCCTAACATTGATCGCTGAACGATTAAATTTAATTGAATCATTTTGCTTATTTGGAAATCCTTGTTGAAAATGCTAAAATTATTCCATACGATTTCAATGGTATCTTTTAATTAAATTAGCTAATTACAGACAATTACATTTTAAAAGGGATAAATATAACTTCAGTCAAATTAAATTGTGTAAAATTTATGTCTATCTTCAAACAACTCTTTTTGACATCATTGCTTTGGTTGTCAAATTTTACAAAATTTGGCTGCTAGTTTTAAGGAACCTGAACTCTAAAAATGAAATTTACGAAATTACATATAGCAAGTTTGGGTTAAATTGAATTTGCGTCCATAATCACGAGCCACCTACATTACATGTATAAAATGAATGTATTCGTATTGCTGCTAATTCAAGCTCTTGGTTTTTCGAGACAATATTAAATCACATGTAAAATGGTAGCCTATTTTTGAACAGAAAGTACTCTGCGAGCTAATTTATACCTCTTTCCAATGAAATAAAAGTAGAAATTGCCGTTGCTTTATAAATATTCCATTGAATCCCTTGCCAAAAATGGTAGCATCTGTTCGGACCCGCAAATTCGTAATTAAAAAAGTGGCCCCGCCAGCATAGGTGACAGCTTGACCTGTCCTAGACAAAAGCAATAATGACAATGCGAGAGAGACATGGAACATCTCTGGCTCTGCATTTGCCACATGGTCCTTGTCCCAACAGACATCTTTCATGAATATACATGTATATAGCGGACAGGATATCGAAATGGAATAGCATCATTTTTCATCCGAATCCGACGACATTCTCCTGCCCAACAAATAAGGGAGGAATATTCGCTCAAGTCGATACACAATCACTGATGTATCGGATGCTCGAAGATGCGCGAATTTTAGCTAAAATATAAAAAAAAAGTTGCAAGTCGGATGACTCTATATTAGGGTGCGAGTGACAGAACGACTGATTTTGATAGCGTTCCCTAAGCGAGGATATTGTTGTTGCACCTCGAAAGTGTCACGCTGATGGTGATGGATTGCCGCTAGTTTGTCCAATACAATACGGTGGAAAAAAACAAAAGGAAGCGCCGTAGTGCTTAACGAGCTCTTTCCCCAAAAAGCTACACGAGCAGAACGAAACAACAACATCAGCGCCATCTCCATCAACCCCACTGCCTCCTTCTACAACATCTTCCCCACCAACAGCACAAAAAAAAAACACTGAAATTTACATGGTGAGGAAAACAAATCCTCCACCCGAATGAAAAATGACCGTCGCTTAATAGTCCTATTGTTTATTTCTATTTTACGGTTATATCGTCCTTCAAAATCTTTCATCGAGAACACGTGATGGTAGCCCACAACAAATATCAAAACGCCATGGTTGTTTTAGATAGTTGGAAGAATAGCTATTGAACGAATATAAGAAAACAAAAAGTACGAAATTAATTTAATAAATGGTATTTGATGTCTGGCTCTTTTCCATATTTTCTTTTTAAAAATGGAAACAAAATCATAATATCATTGCGGGAATTATGCTAAAAGGATTTTGCATAAAACTCTTTACTGCACTATCCATTTATAACAAACAATTTTGAGAAAGTTTCGTAAAAGGGATTAGTTTACAATTATAATTATTCATAAACGTTTTTTAGCAATGCTTAAAATAACCAAAATTAAATGCTGCGTATATTTTCTTAATTTGTGGTTTTCAGCAAAAATATAAAATACTGCAAAATGTAGAATTGTTATTATACGCCTCTTTAAAATGGCGAATATACTGTTCATGTTTGATGTAACTTTTTACGAAATGTTTTATACACTGTACACATACATGTATGGCCAGTAAATTTGTTAGAAGAAAAAAAAACAATCATATTTCAAGGGTTTCTAGGACCAACTACCAATTACAGTAATTATTACGTCGATACCATTTACCATAGCTTCATATCAGATAACAAACGTATACATTATGTAATGTACATATACATGTACAACCCGATCTAATTGAAATGAAAAAAAAAATTAGAAACTGTTTAAAATATCGTGTTGAATATGCATGTACATGTACACGTACATGTACATGGAGCGAAATTTCTGGAATATTCTTGAAAATAAAGTACCAACTTAATAGGAGGCCTACAACCAAACTTAATTTAAGTGATAAAACTAGGGAATGTTTGGATACCATTTATAGTAGAAATTAGTTATTATGAAATTACAATACGTAATTACTTTATTGAAAACTTATAAAATAACAACGAGTAACAAACTTAATAATGTTTAAAAAAACTGATATTTATAAAATTGTAACACGAATTTCAAGAATAAACCACGACTTTTTCCAGGTGCCAAATTTTCAAGTACAATACATTATATTTCACGACATTTAAATTTTTTCAGACTGGATATATACTTACTTTGAGAGACATTCCAGTTAAAGTATAAAAAACTTGTAATGTACATGTAGTTTATGTCTGTACTTACATATTCAAGAAAACATGAATACGGATCTGCAATTTTATTGGCACCGTAATAATTATACGCATACATTTTTTTTTCTCAAAAAGCAATTGTTTTTTTCTCCAAAATACAATGCATAAATATTTGATTATAAAGTCGAACCTTTAACCAGGCCTCCGTGTAATAAGCGGTATTCTCGTGAAATTAATGGCCAAAAGACGTGATCAGAAATGAAATATTTAAAGTAGAAAAAAGCAGCAAAGGTTATCCACTTCCTCGTAAAAAAAATAACTCGTTCGTTTCAAATGCCGCACACACAAATCTTTAGGAAAAACCCCCAAAAATGAATTTTCAGTTCCTTAATTCCTCGCTGACATTTCATGTCCAAGATGTCACTCGAGAAAAAAACATCTCCTAAAATGCAACGAATTTGTAATTGAAATTTCTGAATGCGCAACATAGAAAAAAAAAGACCCACTTGTGTAATAGGTTAACCCAAGAAAAGTTCTTATTATAAATGACATTGTGGGAGTCGTTACACGGGGTAGCACTGGAGGGCGTATGCCCGTCTTCAAATTACACGAATCCACATTTTATAATAAAAAAGGCTAAACTAAAAATGTCAAACGAAACGTATTTAATGGCTACCTAAATTTTTCGGTATCTTTAATGTTTCAGAATGCATCATATAGGCCTGGCTTTTATCGAACAAAAAAATTCCCGAAGCAACAATTGGTTGTTTTTGAGTAAGAAATATTTCGAAAATAGGATATTAAAATAAAACATACAGAAAATCGTTTGCCGAGATATAGCACAAAAAACACGTAAATATCTGTCTTCGACGAAAAAGCATAAAGAATGTATCGTAATTTCAAGAATTTCTAATAGTTTTATACGCCTAAGGTTAAATGGGTAGGCTTACATAAAAAAGGGGTATACCAAGCCCAATGTAAAAATTCCAAAGATATCAGGGGAAGCTCCAAACTATGAAAAATTATACATGTGCAAGTACTAGTATATACTGTACAATGTATACAATGTACGTTTTGTTACCAAACAAAACATAGGGCATGCATGTTGCGTATTTCTTTCAAAACCAAGTGCATGCATGCAGTATAAAATATTCGAAATACGATGTGCATATAATCATGTATTTTCAAATTGCCGTATATTACATGATATCATAATAGCATTTCAACTTGATTTAATAAAATGACGTAGGATATTTTGATGTTTTGGAACATACATGTACAGGATCTTACACAGCACGTGTGAGATAATCAATTTCCCCAAAGGGTCTTTGATTATAATCACGCCCACATAATACATGTTTTTAATTAATACAGCCAACTTCTAATGTAATGAAAAATAGATTAATTAATATAATGTATACGTAAAATATACAATGCATATTAAGAGCATTGATGTGACCATAAGCTAAAAAGCATCATAAATATTAAATTAATACAGCATGGTGTTCGTATTTTTAAAATAAATTAAGTAAACATTTAATTCTTCATGTCAGATTTTGCTTTCCTAAATATGCATTAACTTGCGCACTGGATTTTTAAAAAGATCTTGGAAAAAATTCAAACACGACATGAAATTAGCATATTTTTATCTTTACACATTTTACGCAGACACTGTACTGTCCAGGTAATTTATCAGCGCACTGGTTTTCATTTCAATAAAACCTATAACAGTTTCCTGGACGTTGAAGTCTCGCACCAGCTTTTACGAAGAATGCAGAGCAATAATAAAAACCAAGTGCCTTCTTAATTAAAATAACTATGGTTATAATAAAATAAGTTCATATTTGGGTTTACACTTAACTTACTCCCACTTAAACCGCTTTCTTCATTCCGTTTACGATTTGCTGGCACACATTTTCATGTAGTGATTAATTGAAATACGGAAAAAAGGCCAAAAACACTTACCTAAAAACAGAAAAAAAGCACGTTATTAAAATTTGCAAAAGTTGATGGAACTGACACAACCTACTAAAACAAAAGTGAAACTATATAATGTTAAATTGCGAGTAAACTGGCATTTGATCTAATTTAAAATAAAGTTTGAAAACGATAAAAGTGCTACTTTTGTCCTACTTAAGTAGGACAAAAGTAGGATTATACTTGATGATTTTATGTTTCATATTTTTAAACTCTTGGCATAAAATCACATATCAAATGAACCAACAGAATTTATTCAGTTTGATGTTCAGACGATTGAAAAGCAGGTGGTATATACATGTAGTATGGGAATTTTACGGAAGTGATTTTTCACCGCCGCTAAACGTATTCTGTTTGCGAACAAAGGTTGGCTAGTACGAGATGTTTGCACTCTGTTAATCAGAATAATGTCGCGAACAAACGATAGGGGATTAATGTTAGCTGCATGAGGCCAGAAGGAAACAGGGGATGAGGTCAGAGGTCAACGAGGGTTTGCAAAAGTCCTTTAGGAATGCGAAAACGTCTGTCATTAGTGCACAAACCATTAGTACAAAGAGGCCATGCACTTCCAAGGAACAACAGCGAACTATAAGGACATATGACAACCGACTGAATTTTTAATTAGTCTTATGGCTTACAAAACAGATGAGTTGGTTGACGTAGTTTGAAGGGTCCCTTGTCCAATTCGTTTAGCCATGTCCCTATAGCCGGGATATTTTCAAAATTCATTTCTGTAGCTATTTGGTCCAACCACATCCTTCTGGTTTCCATCAACCTGTTCTCGATTTTCATTGCGACCGAACCAATTTCTGATGTGCCAAACACCAGAATTTGTGTCCTCTGTGGGGTTTCCCCCTCGTTACATTGGCCATAAGGAGAATTAATAGATGAGGGAGGTTCGAAGTACCATCGCTACAGTAATGGGTTTAACAGATGGGGCACACCCCAGTTAGAAACCCCTCTGCGAACATCCACATGTACGTAGCTAATGTTATGCTATACAGATTGTCAATTGCCTCAAAAGTCCCCCAAGCTGCCTTGCTTGAAACTGGTCGACATTTCAGAACACATTTTTGTTGGAAATCTATTGGACGGTCATTGCAGGAACCAACAGGTTGTCACATTTAATCACGGATATTTGAGATTAATTAAGAATCTCAAATTTCCAGCAATTAGCGCGGCAATATGGACATCATATTCCTGCCAATTCTAGGAATCTGGAAAAAGTCAGTGACTTTTATGAATATTACTAGGAAATACGAAACTGTCCACATTTAGCAACGGCGCTTTTGATCTATGCCGCATATTACCTACAATATAACAGACTAATGGTGGGTTGCACCAAAAATCAGCTTAAAAATAATTGGTGATTAGAACAAGCGTGGACCTCACAGTAGGACAACTGCTGAATAAAGCATGCTGGGTTTGATACATTCTAAACGCGTTTGGTACAGCTACTCCAAATTTGTGAACAGACTGTAAAACTTGATAAAGGACATATAGAGACATGTGAGACAATCAAGATGATGAAAAAGGGTTTGGTCTCTATCACGATCTTTTATTACACCGCAATCAAGCAATCAACAATATCTACCGCACATATTCTTAATTACAAATAAGCTATATGCAAAACAATTAACTAAAACCTCGTTAATTCGACCAGGTGAACGATATTAAATGTGACGTGGAAAGCCTCCATCTTTTTTCGCTCGGCGCGCTTTTAATTTGCTAGACTTGGGAGTAATTTTATGGGCTGATTCACACTTAAACTTAATTAAGGCAAATTTGCGCTAATTAAACCAAGAAAGATAATCTGTTGCCATAGTGACAGCTATAATATGCCCACAATATTACTTTAGGAGGTCAGGTGAAGACCTTTTAGATAATGAAACCAACGTAATGGACTTGTTGCATGCATAACGTTCAGAAACTTGCAGAAAATGTTCAAAAATCCTAAGGCCATGAAGGAATTAAGGACTACATGTAGTATAGGTTTGGCTCCTATTAATATCGATGTAGTTTCTTATGTTTGTTTTCATCAAATCTATGAGATTACTGAGTTGCGGTTGAGTTGTTAAGGCCTCTGGCTAAACATCAATTGGGGTTCCTCCTCACAGATTTGTGTTCTGTCAATAGCAACCCAAAATTATATACATGTACATTAAATGCATTGTATAACGTGATAGTTTAACTTAAAAACTTGTTAATATTCAGCGGGCTAAGTTCGTATAGTGACGGAGGCTGAAAGGAGCCAATTTCCTGTTTGATCGACACAATACAACCGATTATGACCCATCGTGGTATCATGTGAAATTAAAGCTGTTAGATGAAGCGCCATTATAACATAATCATTGGCGTCCAAGTACAGAATATTACAAGCTCGGCCAGCCCACTTAAGCCTCCGTCAACTAAACAAAACCTTGTTTTAGCGTGGCTAAGGTTCAACACCTTGAATGTATCTACATTGTGTGCTTATACAAATTATACATTGTAACTTGTAATCCGAGGTTAGGATTAAGGCGTCTGCATAGAATTCAGGCTAAAGATTCCACACATGTTAAACATTCATCTCTTTCAAACATGTATACCATAAAAGCATTTAAACACCCCAACAATAGTTGTTTCAAAATAGGATAATAAGTAACTGAGTTAGGGTTAAAAGTTGCATCTGTTAATACGTTGACAACTGGAATGCCCCTATATTAGAATTAATTGGAGAAAATTCCACGTTAAATAACTATACCTGGAACTATACGCGTAATAAATAGTAGCTTCTTAGCCGAGCAGTACATACAAAGAGTAAAATTAACTTTTGTAAAAAATCTCAAAATTTATACTCGTGTTTTTTTCTCTGCACGTTTTAATGGAAGATAGAGGGCACCCAAATACCTTACGGTGCATCCAACCGGTTTTAGCCCCATATAGGACTCAACCCAAAAAAAAAAAATACTAAAGAGAATCTTAAAAAGAGTCGGGTCGTAATTTAAGCGTAATAAACCGCCATCACAATAGTGCATTAGGATTTTACCACTCGAGCAAAAACCCTCCACTCAATATGTATCTTGAAAAGCCATTTCGGAAAAGGACACTGTATACTGTCCAACAACAAATAATACAATATATAAACAGTGTAAGTAAATGTACTGTTGAGTTATAAATACCGGCGCGGTTAACTTGTGCCATCAATATTCCCTATATTTAATCTATAGGCTGCTTGTGATTTAAGAGAAGATGAAGTTAATAGTGCTATAAATAAGCGATAAAACTACAAAACACGCATTCCTAATTAAATTTAAATTATAACACTCTAAACACGACTATAAACAACTTTAAAACAACGTACAAAGTTAGTAGTTCTTGTACAGAATTATAAAGACAATTTTATCACCATGGACTCGATTGTATTTTGGAACAAAGTCAATAATTGGTGACTTATTTTAGCATTTGCAAGAATGGAAAAACGAAGTTATATGCTTAGTAAAAATCGTTAAAATTATGCACTTTAGACGGATTTATTATTTGATTTATATTTAATTTAATTAAACTTGTTCTCGATATCTACTTTTCACGTTTATAGAAAGCATTGGCTATTAAAAACCGATCATGAAAACTGCATAATTTTTATTTTCGTTAAATACCATTGTTTAGGTATGTAATTTATAAATTTGGTTATTTGGACCGGGGCGGAACTGTGGTTTATAGTGTTGACGTTATTCATGCCCTGCCCATGTGGTCCCTCTCAACCTTAAATTAGAATAACTCTATAGTCAAATGCCCCTCTCCAACTAACCTTTAGTGAGGAGTTCAACATTCAAAATAATGCATTTTGATGCTCCAAATAATCAGGTGAGAGGGAGGAGGATTCATGAATTTCAATGAAGGTTCTGATATTGCGAGGGAGGTACCTACATCAACCATTAAAAAAGACTTTAAAAGAAATCTTCCGACTAATTGAGGATAATGAGATAATGGTAGCCTTAGAGAAGAATTATTATTTAAAATGTGCTTTTAATGAGGCATTATTTCGAAGCCCTAAAGTGGGGGTGGACGAGTCTCCCCTTATTGTGGACACGCACTGCCAAGCGCAACACTTGCTTAGTGTGTTCGCAAATGCAGACTACAAGTTCAATTGAACGCGTATATCATTATCAATCTTCCTATTACTATTATTTGCTGTATTTTACTGGAAGCCATGTTTCCTCCTTTCGTACGCCACATCACGATTTTCCAATTGTCTATTCAAGCCAGTGGCATTTTGCACCGATTTAGGTGGACAACCTCCGAATTATCCAGCATGCAGGGTCGAACCGTATTCTACGGGGTTAAATGGGTTTCTAATTCCGAAACACGGTTCTCTAATAAACAAACGAAAAAATTAGTTGATTGACCCCTTATTCGGCTGTCATGAGGTCCAAACTAATACCTTGAACTAGGCCCCCGCATAAATAACATTCGATCGTTTCGGAGAAAAAAACCAGGAAATAAGAAACCATGCAATGTTCATTGTAGTTAACTGTAATCAGGAAGGGGTGTCCATACGCACTATAATGTAAATTCGAATCTCAATCCTAATAATGATCGATCTTCGTGCATTGGTAATTGATTCTCAAGAATATCTCACAATAAATCAAACTTTTTATAAATCAGTTTATAATCGTAAAATAAAACGCAGTCTGTATTATTTAACTGGTATAGCCTACATGAAATTGGTAAATTCACTATATACATTTGTAAATTAATGTTGTCTGCATTCGGAAAAATTTATGGTTTCGGAGGAGTAGGGCGGTCAAAACGTCATAAAACGTCGATATGGTTGCCCACAGGATTTCACTCGAAACGCTGTTTTATAATTGGCCTGTTTGGCTTAGGAGGCGTGTCTGCACATGTGCATCCAACACGACACATCAAAATGTGTGTGAATTTTATTTATTCTTAGACAAGAGATCACATGTATGGAATTGCAATATTGAAAATGTACTTTTCAGGGAGCGCCATCTAGTTCAAATTTAGGGAAACAGAAACGGGTACTCATGGAGACGTACAAATTGTATATTGTATACCTGGGTGCACCAAATTTGATTTAATGCATCATAACTAACCAAAATAACAATTCAAGATAATATAAATCAGCAATTCAGTATTCACACCTAAAATACTTAGGTCAATGAATCACCTTGTAACCATAGTGATACAAAAGTCCCAGATTATTTAGATCCCATGAACATTGTTGACTAGTACTAAGTACTATTTAAGCAATCGATCGCACCATTAAGCTAAGCAAAGTTACATATGAAATACAACAATTTATGGATGGCGAGAACCCTGCAATTTTCGTGAAGCAATAAAAAAAAACAAGCACTCTGGATTCAGTCCATATTTTTCTGGCCATTATTGCAAGTTTATGGCAAAAAAGCGTTCCACACAAATACTGTTTCACGATATTTGGGGGTGAAAAACCTATAATTTTAAATAATTAAGTAAAACACGCGGTTTTTATGAAAGGGAAATCACGAGGCGTGAATGATACTGTTAATTGATATACGAGCCATGAGTATTTAATGATGAAACAACAGCTGGACATTTCAGCCCAGTGCATAGCGAAAAGGCATATACAGAGCAGATATGACGGCAGTACGATATATACAACCAAAACGAACATCTGTCTCGTATTTATTTCAGACTTTTCTGTGTTTTATTTATCCCATTTATTTCTCTGCTTTTTGGGGATGGAGCAAATTCCCATAAGAAACGCACTGCATGTACCACGTATTTCCATTTATAGCGATTATTCACGATTCAGTCAAGAAAGACACAAAGAAGAGTAACAGGTCCCGAATAACCCTGCAGGTGGATGAACAGCTTGCAACATGCGAATCCCACAAAAAAAATATGACTGCAGAAGCTATTTTGGAAATTTTTCATGAGCTTGTAAAACTTGGACAAAGTTGGCACCATACCCAAATCGTAAATTTCTGCCTTAGAAATGTACAGAAAATTGATCGCATAGAATATTTATTACATTAATTTCAGAAGTAAGAAAAAATCTCCACTACAGGGAATCGAACCCCAGTCTCTCACGTGACAGGCAAGGATACTCACCACTATATTATCGAGGAGAACATGTTCATATTGCCCTCACAATGTCATTCAAACCTAATGTGACCATTCTTCCAACAGGAATTAATTTCAGAAGTAAGAAAAAATCTCCCCGACGGGGAATCGAACCCCGGTC
>JAQGCC010001788.1:0-21476 GCA_034698905.1 Xestoiulus laeticollis | reverse complement strand
CTGCGGTGTGAATTAACACTCAAAAGTTTTCTTGATCCACATCAGTTGATCTACATCAACGTTGGTGTGAAGAAGGTGTTAGGGGCTCAAACTGTTATCATGTCATGCTCCTTACATCACAAATCTGGCCTCACGTGTGCTGTCACTATTTTTTTCCGCCTATTAAAATGTGAAAAAACCATACCTCTCTATATAACGAACGAATGTCTCAACCCCCTTGTCGTTCGTTATATCGTGAACCCTATGTGTATATATATATATATTTTCAAACAACATGGACAAAACCAAAGAAAACATAAGTAAGTAATCGTAGAACAACTTTTTATTTTTTAAAGTTTTTGGGAAAAGCAAAAGAAAATTTCAAGATGGCGACGTTAAACAATTAAGCATCAGTGAAAGCAACCAAACACAACAGATATGAATGTATCTTCGTATAGCGACGCAACAACGATGACGTCACGAGAAAGAGTAAACCAGAAACCATTCTCTCTCAGTAATGTTCGAAAAGTTCGACTTGTGGGGGCGCCACTGGCCCTGACTTCCGGCAGGAAAGAAATGAGATCAGTCACGTGCCTTATGTATACAGCGCCACCACATCAAATTTTGCTCGCCAGGGGGCGAAAGCAATAACTTATATTTTTCAAACACGTCACTTAAGCAGTTTCCGTAGACCACAGCGCCACCTAGGTGGCGGAGCAGATGATTCCACCAACTCGTAAGATGGGCTTCCCGGCTACCATCTTGGAGAGCCTAAGACAATATTGTGTTTTTACGAAGGTAGCTCAATAAGTTTTCGTAATGTACTTGAGAAGGAGAGGATAAGTAAGCAATAGGTTACTTGGGTGTGAGACACGTGCCAATACGCGAATGTAGTTTGAAAACTACTTAGGATAGACTAGCAGAGTAAGCAACAACCTTTTTAAAGTTTGTATATGCTTTTTGAATGTCCATAACTACTTGACATAGACTAGTAAGCAAGACACTTCATTCTGGATAACAAAGATGGCGAACCGGAAATTCCCGTTCCAAGCATCCGGTTCGGCAATGGTAGGACCAAGATGGCGGACTGATATAAATACACGGGACGATCACAACTCTGTGTTAAATACTGAAACTTTCGTACACGCAAACATGCACGCACACTGAAGAAAACAGGCGGCCATTTTGGGCCGTCACGAGGCAATGATGGGTCCTATGTTGGTGAGGGTTAGGGTCCCGCCCATCTGCCGCAGGCTGTGCGTGAGACTGTGCCTTCGGAGGTCACAGTTCCTGCGGAAGACTTTTCCGCAGTGTTGGCAGTTGTAGGGCTTGATGTCCGTGTGGGTGAGCAGGTGGGTCTTAAGGTTGCTCCTCTGGTTGAAGCTGCGTCCACAGGTGGGGCACTTGTGCGGTGAGTCTTCCATGTGGAGGATCTTGTGAACGGCCAGCGTGCGGGACTGGCAGAAGCCCTTGCCGCACTCCAGGCACTTGAACGGCTTCTCCTTGGAGTGGATGTACCTGAACAAAGAAAATTGGACAATGGTCAGACACGTGGCAGCAAACATTGCGAGAGTCTCATCAACAAAACATTGCGAGAATGTCAACAAGAAAACATTGCAATAATGTCATCAAGAAAACATTGCAAGAATGTCATCAAGAAAACCTTGTGAGAGTCTCAACAAGAAAACATTGCAATAATGTCATCAAGAAAACATTGCAAGAATGTCATCAAGAAAACCTTGTGAGAGTCTCAACAAGAAAACATTGTGAGAATCTTATCCAGAAAACATTGTGAGCCTCACCAAGAAAACATTACGAAAATGTCATCAAGAAAACATTGTGAGAATCTTATCCAGAAAACATTGTGAGAGTCTCATCAAAAAAATATTGTGAGTCTCATCAAAAAAAAAAAAAATTGCGAGAATTTTATCAAGAAAACATTGTGAGAGTCATCAAGAAAGCATTGTGAGTGTCTCATCAGGAAAACATTGTGAGAATTTTATCAAGAAAACATTGCAAGTCTCAACAAGAAACATTGCTCAGCAATAGTAATGCTTAGTCCACATCAAGGAAACAATTTTATGAAACATGAAACAGATTATCACATAAATGTTGCGCATGAAATGTTTTGATAATTATCTGATGCAGACCATGTTTCTTGAAACAATGTGGGCATATCAATAAAACACCATTGAAAACATTTCATGAAATAGTTTCAAGTTTCATGTTTCATGGAAATGTTTCTTTGGTGTGGACTAGGCATAACATGGATGAGTCTCAGCAAGAAACATTGCTCTGCAATACAAACATTTTCTGCCTAGTCCACACCAAGGAAACATGAAACTTGAAACAGTTTCATGAAATGTTTTCTTTGGTATTGTATTGGTTTGGATACATTGTTTCAAGAAACATGCTTCATCAGATAGGTATCGAAACATTTCATGTGCAACATTTTTGTCATGAACTGTTTTGTGTTTCATAAAATTGTTTCCTTGATGTTAACTAGGCACAAGACTTTCATCAAGAAACATTGGTTGGTAATAATAACATGCAAGAATCTTAGCAAGACAAGTAATTGAGCTTGAGCTTACCTATGGTCCCTCAGATGGTCCTGCCTCCTGAAGGCCTTGCCACAGATGTCGCAAGTGTAGGGCCTCTCGTCGGTGTGCGTTCTTTCGTGGATCAACAAGTTGTAGGACTTGGTGAACCTCCTGTGGCAGAACTTGCAGACGAACTCCTTCCGTGGGCGTGCTGCCCGGGCCGCCCTCAAGAACTTGCGTTCAATTCCATGCTTCAGTGCTCCGCAAGCGACTGCAGCAGCGCCACACACGGGGGCGTGGTGAAGCAGCAGCGGAAATCCGGTGTGACTAGACACATGATATGGCAGGGGCAGCAGAGGGCGCTGCTGATGTTGATGAGGAAGTGGAGGAAGAAGAGGAAGGAGGGCCTCCTCCTCTTCCTCCTCCTCCTTGGTTGCGGATTCCGCAAGGTGGGCAAAGTCGAACTTCTTCTTGGGTTTTGCCCCCTGGCGGGCTACCATCTGAAGCAGCTCAAACTGACGCTGTTGCTGATGCGCATGCGCAGCAACAGCTATTTCGTGCAACGGAAGTGGAAGGCATGTAAAGGCATTCCCTGGTGGCGATGGCTTGGAGGGTAGCACAGCACTGAAGGCAGAGGAGTGGCGGCGGGCGGAAGACCCCTGGCGGGGAAAGATGGTGGCGGCGGAAGGGGCCATCGTAGAGGAATGGTGCAGGGATGAAGGTGGCGGAAGTGGAGATGGATGTGACGTCATCGGCGGTGGGCTGGACACAGGGGTTGATGGCGGAGTCGGAAACAGACGAGCGCCCTCTTCTGATCTGTCTGTGAAAGAAACAAATTTAAAATGTTAATGTGGATAAGCCAATAACAGAGAAATTAAAACTGGATGCAGACTACCGTCACGTCACATGAGCTCACGTGTTGGAACACCCGCTCACGCCACGAGGGGAAACATGTATAGAATGTGTTATTTAGAATTGTTTAAAATGGCTGATGCATGTATATGCATCTGTTATCACGTCATGCTCCTCACATCACAAATCTAGCCTCACATGTGTTGTTACGTTTATCTTATCTGGCACATCTACGTATTTTGCGACATCACGTGATGTCACATACATGTATATTGTTTGATTCTGTTGTAAAAATCCGTCCTGCTGTCACTTTTGGCAGTAGTTTGTTTATTGTGCGCTATCACAGTTAAAAATGTGAGCTCGTGCTATCACATCAGCTCACGTGACGTGATATTAGTCTGTAGCCAGTTTTAGGGACCAATATAGACTTGTCGGCATGATTTAAAGTCATTTTTAATCACCACTTATAAGTTTATATGTTATAATTCTGTTATTGAAGATGACGTAATTCTACTTTAATTATATTTAGCATGAAATATCCTGATTTATTGGCATATAATTGTTTTGATTATAATGTCATTAATGTGACAGATATTTTATGCCAACTGACACTTTACAGTAATATCTAATGTTACGTAACAGCATTCATGTATTTATAGTATGTACTTCTTTAAATCAGTTTGGTATAGAATTTTCCATGCTATTTCCTCCTGGGACATCATGTTATTATCTTCACCACAAGTTTCCAGTTTTAAAATTTTCATAAATTTCAAAAGGAGTCACATTATAAACACGTCATTTTTACAAAGTTTAAGCACCTTAGACTCATGCTTCATATATTTTCTAATTGTTTATGAGGTATTTTAAGTAACTTTTGTGGCAACTAATTATTTTGGTTTCCTGGAATTATTACCAGAATCTTATTTCAGTTTGTGTGATTACATGTAATGAAGGCAGACATGTTCAGTTAGTAATCTAAGTTTTAAACAGTCATACATTTCATCATAAATTTACAATCTCCATGCACAAAGTGACAAAGTATTAAAATGACATCTGAATACATTTTAAAATACAGTAAAACATTGGAAAGTGATCACCGCTGCATGGTGACCACATTTCATAACATGGTTTTAGAGCAGTGCATTTCCAAAATAACAATTCTCTGTATAGTGACCACCTGTATATTGTGAACAGTGACCTGTGTATGCCATCTTTGGGTGGTCACTTTTAACAGGTTTTACTGTATGCATATTTTCAGCATTGCATTATGGGAACATTATGGATGCCCTCTGACATCAAAGGCACACTTTTCATTCCCATATAAGTACAGCGAAACCTGTAAATAGCGTCCCTCGATACAGCAGAACCTGTAAATATATAATTCCTCTATATAGTGCACTGCCTGTAAGTAGCAAACTATATAGCGCACTACCTGCAAGTAGCGAACACTATACAGCGCACTACTTGCAAGTAGCGAACACTATACAGCACATGCACTATCGGCAAGTAGCGAACACTATACAGCACACCACCTGCAAGTAGCAAACACTAAATAATGCACTATCGGCAAATAGCAAACTATATATAGCGCACTACCTGCAAGTAACGAACCATCACGGATCATCACTTTTGCTGAACCTGCAAATAGCACTCTCCCTCCAAGCAGCACACACCTTATGGTTTGGTCCCAATCAGGTGCGCTATTCACAGGTTTTTCTGTATTAAAAGCAGAATAGCGTTTTTACCCATCTCGGTTTTACTGTTTGCACATTTTCAGCGTTGCATTATGGGGACATCATATGGACGCTATCGCAGCGCCCCATATGCAAGAACCACCTGCTGCATGTAATGTATATTGCATGAAAAACGTGTGATTTAATGCGTGAAAAAGCACCGATTTAGGCGTTTTATCTGCGACTAATATCGACAAACGCCCTTCCTCACGTGAGAGGCATGATGCAGCGTGCTTTTCTGCATGATGAAGGGCATGCAACACGTCCCCCCCCCCTAAACGGCATAAAAAAACCACGTTTGAACCCCCTAATTACAGGAGATCGCGATATGCTAGGGAGAAGTGGGAGGGAGGGGGGAGAATAATGCCTTTAGGGGGTGTCAGCGAATAAAAAGCTCATACGTATATATGTTAAAATTTAGAAATCTCCCCTATAGGTTGTCAACGGTTGTGTATAACGTTTAAACACGTGACGGGGGAAAATGAAATTCGCCTCGGACTATACGAATTTTGTTTCACCTGAGCATTTCGATTCAATTTTACCAACTTTGTATAAGAAACTTAATTCGGATTAACACGTTTATAGGAATATATAAAATATTTAAAATTGTTAAAATGGCCTAATAAGCCTGCATTTCTGGAGGATTTATGAAGTGCGTTTGCCATACCTATATATAGGGTAAGTTTGCTTTGTTTATGTATATGTTAAAGCCGGGTTTTCCTAGCTGCGTATTTTTTGCGTTGCGTAGTGCACGAGACTGCACGAGACGTCGCGAGACCGTGCGTTTCAATGGAGGTCTCGTGCCCTAACAATCGCATTTGTTGCTTTGCAGTCACGTTCATATATAGAGCACGAGACCTCCATTGAAATGCACAGTCTCGCGCCGTCTCGTGCCCTACGCAACGCAACAAATGCGCAGCTATAGGAAAACCCGGCTTTAGGTTTCAGAGGGATTGCGCACGCCTCCCTTAATGCCCCGTCAACTGATTTACCTTAACGAGAACGCATTGGAATAACATACAGTGCTGTCAATGTGGTTAGCATTAAGGGAGCATTAAAGGAGGCGTGCTCAATCCCTCTATTATCTAGAGTTTAGCAAATGTTCACCATATGTTTAAGCCGGCTGCGTACTAACATCACGTCAAATCACGTGATGGCATGCACGCCACGTGGAAAATATGCATTATTTAGAATTGTTTAGCATGGTCGACGCATAAGAGGCCCAAACTATTATCATGCCAAGATATATCAAAAATTTAACCTCACGTGGGCTTCACGTTTTTCTTTTCTGACGTGTCTACATGCTTTTGAACATATCACGTCCTCACGTCCATATATTTTACGTTTATATAATGTTCCATTTAAAAAAAAAAAATACAATATACTAACATCACGGAAAAAATGTAGAATGCTGCATTATTTTCAATTGTTTAGCATGGTCGCCCTCACGTTGGGCTGTCACGTTTTTTTTCTTGGTTCGTCTACTTGCTTTGTGACATATATCACGTCCTCACGCCCATTTAATTCGCGTTCAATTAAGTATATGTTCCATTTAAAATGAAAAAATATGCTGTTGTAAATTTCCATTGTGCTGTAACTTGTGTGACAGGAGTTTGTTTATTGGGCGATATCACGGTTTAAAACGTGAGGTCGTGCCATTACATGTGCTCATAAGACGTGATGGTAGTCTGTAGCCAACTTTACATGCATGCAACAATGATGATATGCACTGCCCTGCATAAGTGCCCGTTGCATGATATACGATTATGGTTTTTATCATTTTACATAACATAAAGTTACCACCTCTGCATGGTGACCAAGTTTCATAAATTGACTTTAGGGCATATGTTTTCCATCATAGTAATTCTCTGTATATAGTGACCATGCCTGCGTACAATATGCATGACATTCATATATTTTTGCAATATACTTTGAATCGCATGCATGCAATGGCATACATATGCATTTAAATGCAGTGCATGCATGTCCAAAATCAATAAAAAATGCTTTTGCTGGGTGAGACTATATATGCATGAGCCACTATTTTTCATGCTTTCATCGATGCATGTGGATGCAGTTAAAAAGTAACATCCATGCACGTTTATAAGCTCGTGATTACACGCATGCATGAATGCAAGCAAATATATGATTTGTTGTTTGTATACCATGCATGAAATGGTCCTTTGATTTTTTTTCCACACTCTGTCGGCAAGGGCCAATTTAATAGCAGATCCCATTTAACCTACAAGTATGCATGTATATATATCTGCAGCAAAACCAATATAAATTTTCGTCATTCGTTTTGTTTTAGGCGATGTATATTTATTTCTTTACATAATTGGATAGGCCAATGATTCGATAAACAACCCCCATTTCAATCGTTTAATTTAGTTATTCGTGAACCACTTAACAGAATACCCTCAAGCCCTTATAATAATTAACACTTAATTGGCAAGTTAACCTTAACAAGACATATTAACATGCATCCATATTACCTGCAATCCTTTGTAAATGCCCCACAAGTACCATAAATTTGAATTACATGTAATTGATAAATACAAACGTGCATGCATTCATGCATCCATGCATAAAAGCTATATTTCTCATGCATATATAAGCTTATATATACTAATGTATATAATTATACTTTGAATACCTGCATGTGCAGCAATTATATAACATGGGAAATTCGAGTTCATGTTTTTTTACATACATATCTTCCAAACAGAAATACATGCATGTTATAGGTAAACAGTCATTTATAGTTTGCTATTAATTCAACATTATATCACCTTAAAATTGAAAATTTAATTATAATAGAGGAAATTCATGATATATAGTCTTATAGACAAAATATGTTTTAACACAAATTTTACATTAAAATTCGGCGAAACTATAGCCTCGTAATTAAGTGTAATAAATGTAATTAAATTGTATAGTGCAAAAATTAGCTCGTTTATAGTTTTAGATAAGACGGATGTCAGTAAAACGGTCCAATGATTAGGCTTAAATGATCGAAAATAAGCCTTAATTTTGCTTTTATAGCGAAAACACCTGCAAATTACGAATTTAATGAAACGGAAATGTCGCGAAATTTTTTATATACATGTACATGTACATGTATATGGCCTATGATTTTTAATACGATCATGATCGCAAATTTACATTACCATTTAACAAATTTGTACAGACCCCTTCACGAAATTTCGGCATTTTAAATTCGTATACAACGGGTGATATTATAATGCATGTTTGCATGAAACTATAGCAAAAATGACCAGATATATATCTCTTTTATAATATGGGCATGCAAGATGGTCAGATATACATTATATATATCCTAAAATTTCGCTGAAATGGCCTTTATAATTTACTAACAAAATTACGAATAAAAATTATGCAGGTTATAAATTCGTATAAATGCCCTTATAAAGCAGTTTATATGTAAAGTTATGAATACTGAATGCATGCACTTATAATTGAGTATGCACTTGAACCATGCAGTGCATGGTGAACATTAAGGGGATAAATCCCTGCAAGACCCTATATCTGTTATAATTTGTTTGGGCATGCATAAAATTGGCATATGGATGTAAATTTTATAGTGCATCAAGATTATTTATTGTATATAAAAAAATTAATTTTGTCGTTTTTTTAAAAAAAAATATTTATACGAGGGTATTATAATGCTGCATGGATTCGGTCCATGGGACATATACTGCCCCCTCGTTGCAAGGCACTGAACTATAAAGCCCATATTGAAAAACATTATTAATAAAATATGAGAACTCTTAAAAAATATAGCCTATATGAATTCAATATCGGTGATAATTATAGGCATATTTTTTTATCAAAATATCCAATGTCCGAAAATATTAACATTTCGTGAAGATTATGTCAAGAAAACTTATACAAAATACAAAAATGCAGTAAAAAATACACAAAAACGAAATGTAATTTCTGGATTACAAACTTCAGAACTGATGTATATATATTAAATTGGGACTTGCATGTACAACAAAACAGACCATGTTATCGTGTCCAAATTGTAAGCCCCTATACACTATATATAGAACCTGTCTAAAATAATCCTGATTAAAATAATATCCTCTAAAAAGTAAACATATATATTTTCCCCGGGCCCAAGAGTATTATTTTAGACAGGTTCTACTATATAAGTTTGGCAATCCTTAAATTTCCACTGAAATTCACTGTAAAATGTCCACTTTTTCATTATAATTCCTTATATTTCAACTTAGCAAAAATGCATGCATTTTCAAAACTAAATAAATTTGACTTTATAGCCCTTACCTTCATGTAGTATAATTTCATCCGATAGAGGTCCATTAACTATCATTTTGATTTTAGGTCCATGAGGTGATTCAGATCCGGATTGAGATGTGCAGTAGCAGTAGCACCTGCAACTGCCCAGTGGCCATTTAAGCGCTGGTGGGGGAGGTCAAGGGTCGTCCAGAAACGGAAACAAAACCCCCAAATATGTTTTGGTCCTTATATATATGAACTAAGGGTACGTTATATAAAAGGTGAGGGCTGACCAATTGGGTAATCGATTCCGCTACTTGGTCGCGTATCGTTTGGAGCGGCTTCTCGTCGGCTACTGATCAGCACTGAGCAGTTGAGCAGAAGCTGAACGGGAGCGACGGTGGCGCCACCGTCGACCGCGGCCACCGACCTCCTCCTGAAACCACCACCTGACGTCACGTGACCTCGGCACGCGTCCGGGAGTGCATGACAGCGGTTGGGAAAATGTGTTTATATGTTGGTTGGGAAAATTCGCTGGTGTGGATTGGAGTTGCATGGTTGGGATGGTTTGGGTCTAGGAAATTTGCTTGTTTTTCTTACTATAATAAGCTGGTTGGGAAAATTCAGTTGTGTGGTCCTGGATATCTATATACATGGTTGGGAAAAATGATATGCAATTGGATATGTATTGCTGGCTGGGAAAATTCAGTTCTGCATGTGCATGGCTGGGAAAACACATTTTTATGTGATCATTTTCATGTGGTCCTGTATATATATACTGGTTGGGAAAAATCCAGTTGTGTGATCCTGGATATATAGTGGTTGGGAAAACCGGGATATTTTTCTTAGTTACTCTTTGGGAAAAATTATTTGCATTGTATACATGTATGTATGCTGCATGTTTGGAAAAATCCAGTTGTGAATATACATATAGTCCTGGATGCAATTCAAAATGTAATGAAAAAAATCATAAATTGTGTTGAAATACGTTGTTGAATTGTGGATCTTAATGGATGTACATTGTATTAGATATCATAATCTTCGGCAATCAATAGGGGTGCTCAAGTTCATCATCGTATACATCTGAGATTTCGAAATGATTTCGTAAACGGCTCGTGCGTAATCACGTGCGTTCTAAAATACATTTTCAGAACGCACGTGATAGATTTTTGGAATCAAAAATCGATTTTTAGAACGCACGTGTTAGATTTAAGAACGCACGTGTTAGATTTAAGAACGCACGTGTTAGATTTAAGAACGCACGTGATAGATAGTTGGAACTATAATTCGATTTTTAGAACGCACGATCCTGTTTACGAAATAATACGAAATCTCAGATGAACGATGATGAAATTGAGTACCCCTATTGAAGTTTCAAAAGTTCAATTTTGTACATGTATACTAATACTATGTACAGTATATGCCCACGTCGTGAAATGTAGTTTTGTGGATATATTTATAGTATTTTATCCGGAATCATATAGTTTGACTCGCAAAATGGCGCCTGAATTTTTTTTATTGAATTCATAAAATTTATCTTATCATTAACATGAGTAAATATAGGAATTGATAATCTATTTGTGCTTCCATTAGGGATGCCAAATAAATATATCCTTCGTTGTAAGATTTTCTCAAATAAAATACAAATACATGTATATAAACACGTATTCGTGATAATAAAATTCAAAGCGGTTTAACAACATACAAAAACTAGAAAATGTTAACCCAAAAATATATCGAAAACAAAATTTTAAAACATAAATTATACATTTTAATAAATACAAATAACAAGTTCACCATTAAAACTTAAAGGTACATGTATTTTTAAATAAGCCTACTTTACCCAAATCGTATCGTAAAGGTACATACATATGTAGGAGAATCATTCCAGAACGATTCCTAAAATTTTGAAAAAAGTAATGAATTCCTGGAATCAAGTATGGGAATGAATTCCTACAGGAAGCAAGCATGGGAATAAATTCCTGCAGGAAGCAAGCATGGGAATGAATTCCTTGGAATCAAACATGGCAATGAATTCCTTGGAATCAAGTATGCTTCATTCCTCGAAGCGATGTCACACAATGTACGAGTGCATGGACGTCTTCGCGTTTGTTTTCAGGAATAATTCTGGAATTATTTCCATTCCTGAAATCAGTCTCCAACATGTACATGTAAGTACCCTATAGCTAATGTTCATGACCTCGCTGTTTTCTGCTAGGATGAAATCCATTCCGTGACCAAATTTTGCTCTATAATTATAAAATTGTATATATGAGAGCCTTATAAGGTAGTCATTACTACTGAGAATTCCATGACGATGGGACCACATCCGGTAACATTAAGAGAAGCTTAAGGGCATTATGCTTATTAATGGTCTAATTTTCGATTAAGGCATATATTATAAAGCAATAGAAAAAAATTGATTTAAAGCTAAAGGATGAATTTAAGATGGCCGCCATGGGTGCAGTACATGCATGGGATTGGGGAAAGGCACATATGCTGCTGGCCAATGCCTGATAAAAAAAAAATAGCTAAATATGCAAATTTTCACTAATTATCTGATCGAATATGCATGAGATGAATTTCACAAACACAGACCAACATTTCAATGCAGTTGAAAGACACGCCCACTACAAGCTCCATCTATAAATGATTTTTTTTTAACCTTTAGGGGAAATTTGGTCATTTTTTTTTTATTTTAAGGGTTTATCCCACTCCCAAAGTGAATTTTAAGTGGGGTTGTTAGAGGCGGAGGCGTAGATTGGGACGAAAAGCTGCTGTTTTATGAAAAATAATAACGACCAAATTGATGGCTTATGAAATGGACAAGGTCCGCCTTACGTGCAACGCCCCCTTGTGGTAGTAAGTTGCAATTTTCCTAGGGGATAGAAACACGATAGAACACAAGTTAAAAAACCTAAAATATCAAAAAAAAATATTTAAATAAGAGCTTATAGGATTATAGATTATAAAAGATTATAAAAGCTCCTATTTCCAAATTCAAAAATGCACTACTAATTAAAATATGTACTGTGTGTACATTAATTTAAAAATAGCTTAATGTATACATGTATATAAATTTCCAATGAATTTTGTGTACAATTTCGTGTACATGTTATTTGTTTATTGCGAAATATGTTTTTACTATTAAATTCGTGTTTTGACTTCTCTTATTTCGGAGGTCTGTTTGATGGCAAATACAATTATTGTCATTTTGGTTGAATTAGGACCACCTTATAAAATTTATTTTGATATCGGATTTGATTAGGCTCTATACTTTGCGATAAGATTGCCCTTCATTTGAAGTCTAGCCGCCAGTTAAATTTAATCGGAAATTTTCGGCTCTTTTTATTTTATTTAACGATAAGCTCATATATGGTCACTTTCAATTTCGTCAACACGCCTTATCTCGCCTTTTAAGACTATCATATCGCCAACTTAAATATAAGTTTTTATGTATTAAAGGTAAACCGCACTTACGTACATCCCCCACAAGCTCCTGCTTAATCTCCTGCAGGATTTACTTAAGCCGATAACCTCCCACTCAGAAAAAAACGTCGGCGGCGCTCCTTGTGAACCAAACGTGAACTTTGAACCCCTGATTCACAGTTGTGGAGAAATGGAGACACTGAATATCTCAAATAATGTAATAAAACTTATCGTTGATTAGACCTCCTTTGAGTCAATTACAACATGGTTTTAGAGCAGACAAATAAACTACAGCGAAACCTGTGAATAGCGCACCCGCCTGGGACCGAATCATGCATGGGGTGTGCTACTTGGAGGGATATGCTATATGAAGGTTCAGCTAAAGTGATGACCACACACCCACGACTGTATGAGGTGTATGTGTATGCGAACTGTACGCATCATATACATTTATGCGACTGTACTCATAGTGTAAGTGTATGCGACTACGCATCGTGTAACATGTATGCGACTGTACGCACTGTGTAAGTGCATGCGACTGTACGCATCGTGTACGTGTATACGACTGTACGCACCGTATAAGTGTATGCGACTGTACGCATCGTGTACGTGTATACGACTGTACGCACCGTGTAAGTGCATGCGACTGTACGCATCGTGTACGTGTATACGACTGTACGCACCGTGTAAGTGCATGCGACTGTACGCATTGTGTGCGTGTATGCAACCGTACGCATCATGTGTGTATGCAACTGTATGCATCGTGTAAGTGTATGCGACTGTACGCACCGTGTATGTGTATGCGACTATATGCATTGTGTGCATGTATGCCACTGTACTCATAGTGTAAGTGTATGCGACTATACGCATTGTGTGCATGTATGCGACTGTACTCATAGTGTAAGTGTATGCTACCGTATGCATCGTGTAAGTGTATGCATCGTGTACATGTATGCAACCGTACACATAGTGTAAGTGTATGCAACCGTACGCATCATGTGCATGTATGCAATCATATGCATCGTGGACCTGCATGCTACTGTTTAGCTGTGTAAAGTATCCACCAATAGCTAGGGACTCGTGATGAATTCAAAAAGGGGAAATTCCCTATTTTGTAGCTGTGCAATAGTGTCGACCAATAGCTGGTGACTCTTGAAGGATTCAAAAAGGGGAAATTCCCTATTTTGCAGCTGTGTAAATAGTGTCGACCAATAGCTATGGTGACTCATGAAGGATCCAAAAATGGGAAATTCCCTATTTTGCAGCTGTGTAAATAGTGTCGACCAATAGCTAGTGACTCATGAAGGATTCAAAAAAGGGAAATTCCCTATTTAGCAGCTGTATACACTTGTAGCATGTTCCCAGATGGTGTTTGAAATTATAACCGGTCTCCAATAATATTTTTCCCTGGTTCCAAATGTATTATTTTAGACAGGTTCTACTAACCTTCTTTATGACATTACGACATTCTTAATTCAACATACACTGTATTTCCAAAAAATCTTGACATTTTTGTGTGGTTTCTTTCAGGAAACCTGCCCAAAGTCCTGGGTCTTCGCAAAACAAGGTGTAGTAAGCCCACATAATTTTAAAAATTTCGAAAAAGAAAATGTCTTAATTTGAATAATGGGCGTGCTGAACAGTCCCTGAGTGGTCAATCCACTTAGTCCATCATCGCCATGGACATCATTGGACAACGAGTCATAAAAATGTCACTAAAAATCATATACATGAATCTTCCTAGATTTTTTAACAAATTCTGGGGGTCCCCTTGTTTTCAGTTTTTTTTACCTGCATTTTTTATCCTTTTTTTGTGTGTGCGTCTGTTGTCTTTCTCCTCCCTTGAAGCACATATTCTGTGGTCAGTTTGAAATATATACGTATGGTACACGAGATGACCCGGGGGTCCTCTACTAACATTACACAAGGGGGAGGAGGTCTAAATTTCAGGGGAAATTTAGAGAAAGGAGACAAGTTGCAAATTCGTTCGTTGTTGTTGTTTTATTGGTTTTTCGTTCATATTTTACGATTGTGGCCGGAGTGTGTCGCCAGCATACAAACGACCCCCAATTGGGTCCCAAAAAACCTTTTTTTTTTAAACCTTTTTTAAGTAAACTTAAGCTTACGTGTTTTTGGTATACAACCTTAAGTCTAGTATAGCCTAAATCTCCCAAAATTGCAATGGGGGCGACATGTTATATCGAGGGGGGGGACCAAAAATCGGAAGAATTTTGGCGATTTTAGACACCCTGGGCGACGATTTTGAGAATGTTAAGGACTGGACTTCATTGACCCTCTCAACATGGGCATGGCCATATATACCCAGATATGCCATTGCTAGACATACACCTTGTATTTGGGTAGATAAGCCATAAATGGCATATTTGGGTACATGTGGCATATTTTGGATGCAGCCATATCTGGAAAATGTCATATATGGCCATATCTATTTTTTTTCTATCCCCTTTGTTGTTCAATAGATTTAAAAAATAATACTAAGATAGTTTTTATAAGTTTTATTATGTTGTCTTAGACCTTTTAAGACGAACATCAGTTTTACTATTAGAAGACACTTGACAAAAGTATCTTAAGAGTCGACAAAAGCAACTTAAGACATATTAGACAAATTATAACTTCTTAAGAAACACGATTTGTGTCTTAAGACATTTCACAATAGTGTGTCACTCGACAAGGTTTAATTATGCATTTGGCAAAACCATCTTAAAACACTCGACAAAAATATCTTAAGACTAAGGTATCTTAAGACACTCGACAAAAGTGACAGTCGACAAAAGCATATTTTAAGACATTAAACAAAACTTCTTAAGCAACTCGACAAAACTATCTTAAGACATTTCACAATATTGTCTTATTCGACAAAATTATCTCAAAACACTCGATAAAAATATCTTAAGTAACTCGACAAATGTATCTTATGACACTCAATAAAAGTCGACAAAAAATTAAGAGTCGACAAAAGCAACTTAAGACATATTAGACAAATTATAACTTCTTAAGAAACACGATTTGTGTCTTAAGACATTTCACAATAGCGTCTTACTCAACAAAAGTATCTCTATGCATTCGGCAAAAATATCTTAAGACGCTTGACAAATATATCTTAAGAGATTTGACAAAAGTGTCTTTCTCGACTAAAGTATCTTAAGACACTCGACAAAATCACCTAAAGACATTAGACAAACTTCTTAAGCAACTCGACAAAAATATCTTAAGACATTTGACAAAAGTGTCTTACTCGGATATCATAAGATACACGACTAAATTTAGTCAAATATCATGCCAGATTTGTTGATATATTGAAACAGGTATTCCCATGTATGGAGGCATGTATGGCTAAATCCATAGTAATGTACATGTAAATGGATATATGGCGGTATTTGTGGTCAGGTATGGCCATATCAAATTAATTTATATATGAGTATTTTTTGATATAGTCTACTCGCGCATGCGCTGTTTTGTAATGTGGATCTTGTTCATTGTGGTGAAACTATGGAAAATAAAATTTATAATAGTAATGTATAAAAAGTTTAAAGTTGTCAATGCTAAGTTTAAATGGAAATAGCCATGGGTTGTGTCCATGAAAAGGAACGCCCAAAACTGGAGGTCCGTTGACCATTATAAATTCCTGACGGTCCGAATGGACATTACCAGTGAGCAGGCCTCACGTAACCTTTACCCCCTCCAGGTAAAGAGCTTTTTTATTCGCATACTAGTTGTACACTGACCATCATAAAGTACTCTTGGACGAGGGTCACTTGTGAAACACGTCACAAGGAATGTCATCGGGTGGTCACTCGCAGTTGACCAACAGAAACAGCGGGGTAACAACTGTAATAGGGGGGAAAGTAGTCCAAGTTAAGGTCATCCTCATGCTTAAGCCTTGCTCACAAATTTCGGATAATGGGACCACATTGGGAAACGTATAATCTGGTCCTGTTGTGTAGCTATCATTAAATTCAGGGCTTCAGGGCTGGGATTTTGTATGTTTTGTTACTGTTATGTTATTTGTTGATGGAGCCATGCAGGGTGGAAAAAATAGATATGGCCATATATGAAATTTTCCAGATATGGCTGCACCCGAAATTGGCCACATATACCCAGATATGGCGTATCTACATTATACTAATTTGATAAAATATGCTATAAATGGTATATCTGAGTAAATGTAGCAACTTTTGGATGCAGCCATATCTGGAAAATTTCATATATGGTCATATCTATTTTTCTATCCTGTAGGCTATGCCGCCTTTGTTGCTCAATAGATTTAATAAATAATACTAAGACACTTTTTATAAGTTTTATCATATAGTCTTAGACCTTTTCATATGAACTGATCAATCTTACTCTTAGAAGAAAACACCTGACAAAAGTATCTTAAGACACTCGACAAAAATATCTTAAGACATTCCACAATAGTACGTGTCTTACTCGAAAAATGCATCTTAAGACGCTCGATAAAAGTATATTAAGACATTTGCCAAAAGTGCCTGACAAAAGGTTTTCTTAATTTATAAAAAAAATGTATGAATTATTGCAGAACTTGCAATAAATTCCTGTTTTTGGAGTTTTTGAGAACGTGTCATGTTAGGATTTCAGTATAACCCTATAATTTCATTTAATTTCGTCTACAAATAATTTGCGACATTTAATTATCGATCGCAAAGTTGCGAATGGCATTTTGGAGTCCTGTACGTTGGCAACCTAGCATAGCATTCTTGCATTGCAGCCAAGCTCGCTGCCCCTTGCTATAATACGCAAAAATCCAAAAGTGAGCTTTCCCGCAATGCAGTAGTGCTGTGCTAGGTTACCAAAGTACAGGGATCAAAAATACCATTCGCAAATAGGGCAAGTCGTATTCCAAGCATTTTTTTCGTGTCATATGTATTTTTAACTTTTTTTATATCCGGATTGAATAATAGTTAATATTAATTTAATTCTAAATACTCTGTATAAATAGATAGGGTTAAACATATTTAATATTACTTTACAAGTATATTTTTTTGCAAAAAATGGCTTTATATATTTGCCTAAAATCTCTAATCGATGGTTAAACATATCCTGAGTTTGGTGCAACCTGTCATAAATGATATAGAAAATGATAATGACTCAGGGGATTGCAAGTTAGACATCTCACTTTGGTTAGGGGGGAAAAAAACTCAAAAAAAGTAATTTAATTTATGTGACGATACGAGAATGAGGGAATTCCTAAATTGCCACAAAAAAAAAGCAAGCTCCTCTTTAAAATTCTCGTCAGAAATGCTGCTTTCAGGGGTTTGAATGTCGTTTTCCCCACCCAGATTTCAGCTAAAAAGTCCAAATTTCGCGAGGTTTTTAAAATTCAGGAATGGTCGTCTTAACGATTGCATATTCAACGAAATATTTATAAATATAGAGTTGACAAAGTTGACACTGAAAAACGTCGCTCCTTAATGCCGTATTATCCCTCGCTGCTAACCGGTAGTGCCTGCACGTGCTACGGGGGTCAAGGTGCGTCTCGAGGGGGGTCAGCACGCTCGTAGGAGCTCCTGGTAAGGTCAAGGTGGACACACTGCCATGGGAGGCGGAGATATAGAAACGGGCACGGTTAAAACGAGGTGACTCAGGGTACAAATGTGTCTACAAACGATGTATAAAAAGTGTGGTACAGTAGAACCTGTCTAAAATAATACTCTTGGGACCAGAAAAATATTATTTCAGTCATGTTCATCTGTAAACATGCTACAGTGTATATACAGCTGCAAAATAGGGAATTTCCCCATTTTTTCAATCCAGTAGTTATTGGGTATCACGTGCAAAGTTAATTTCCCTACATCTTCCTGTCATTTTTGTTTCCATATTTGACATTTTTAATATTTAATATTGTATAATATTACTTGAAACCTCTCTACAACGGACAGTCACGGGACCAACAAAGTTGCCCGTTGCAGAGGGGGTGTCACCCAGTATATAGGAGTGCTCACGTTACTATAATCTTATATAGCATTTTATATCTACAATCAGCTAAGTTGGTAGATTAGGAGACCGAGAGGAGCCAATTTTCTGTTTGACCTACACAACATGTCTGCCTATCCATCATTACATGTGAAATTAAAGCAAATAAATAAAGCACCATTATAATCATTGATGTAAAAATACATAATATCACAAGTCGTCTTCAATTAATCAAAAACTTATCTTATCATAGATAAGTTTCATAACATGAGCACCTATATTGTATGCATGATGCATGTTAATCTTGTTAATATTGTATGCATGGTTAATCTGCATTTTGAAATACAATATAGGCCTTTATAGGTAACCATAACGAACAAATATATAGTTAGATTGATTTTGTATAGCATACATAATAGTAATTATTATAAAGTAATTTCAGAAAATCCAAAACTGCTCCATGTGAAACCACCCTACAATGTAAGTGTCCGCTTAGGAGATATAAATTCATATATTTTGGTGACAAAAAATTGGTTGTCCGCGTCCGTCAGAAGGGGTGTCCGTTGTGAAGAGGGTTAAAATGCATTATTTTCCTATACTTCTGGGCAGGGGAATCGCAAAATTGTCCGGAAGGAGTAGTGTCCTTAAAGAGATATTTCACTGTAATATGTTTAATATTTTTTGCAATATTGTTGAAATTCCTTTAAAAAATCTGTAATATGTTTAATATTTTTTTGCATGTATTTTTGCAATATTTTTTTTCAAAATATAATTTTTGAAATTCCTTTAAAAAATCATTGTGACAAATATAAATTATTAAATATCACTTTATTAGGGTTTATTATTTTATCCATGGGTCCATAGTCGGGACCCACACATTTTATTATTTTAAAGAGGATATTATTTTACACAGGACTATTTTAGACAGGTTCTACTGTAGACCTTTATTGGAAGCTTCATACACTGTACATGCATGTAATTCACATTGTAAAAGCTTTTAGAAGTGTTTAGTGATGACGTTTTCCATAGGGGGCGCTCGTGACTACTACGCTATGTGGTGTCGACCCTAAATTACACCTTAAACCTAAAATGCTATTAACTTACCAAAATGAAACTTTGGATTTCAGTAATGGAAATAATTTTTAAATTACAATGAGTACCTCTTGAGTGGCAACCATGAAAATGTCCTAAAAACCTGTTTCAGACCCCCGTCCATCAGACACCCTGTAAGCACCCTACAAACCCTGTATAAAAAGCATTTAAGGGATTAGTGTTGTTGGAGGGGGTTGAGGGTACCCCTCTCCCTCCTCCTTGACCCCTCAGTGCATGGCTCTGCGCTGGACGTTAGGGGGGACCCCTAATGGTTTTATCAAGAGTTAGTTACCCGGCACGTGCTCTAATAAAAGAGAAGATTTCGGTGTTTCGTGTCCCTCCTGGGGGAAAGGGGGGGGGGGAGGAGGGGGGTCAGGCCCACCGCATTCCAATGGGTTGGACATTAACTCATTTCTCCTCTACTTAAGATATGAAGGCTAGATTATACAGCTTTTAATATCATTCTCTCCCTAGGAGAGAGTTGAAACGGGTTGAAATTTATATTTGGCTGCTGGGCCAAGGCGTGTGCTTCTAAAAACGCCCCCTCCCCTCACCCCACCCCCCCACACCACCCAACCACCGAAGTGGGTGGAGGGGGAACCCCACCTAATTCAATTAACAGAGGGGAAACACCTCTCCGCACTTGCGCCTATGCTGCCACCTGCTGGACCCTGAAAACAGGCCTGGACAGGCCAAGAGTATGGCGAAGGGGGTGTGGACATGATGTGTATTTTAGACCTTAATGCACTTTGACCACACCAAAGTGCGTTTTGTAATGGCCTCTGCTGCCACCTGCTGGACGCTGAAAACAGGCCTGGACAGGCCAAGAGCGTGGCGATGGGGGTGTGGACATAATGCGTATTTTAGACCTTAATGCACTTTGACCCCACCAAAGTGCGTTGTGTAATTGGCCTCTGCTGCCACCTGCTGGACGCCTGAAAACAGGCCTGGACAGGCCAAGAGCGTGGCGTTTGGGTGTGGTCATAATGCGTATTTTTGACCTAAATGTACTTTGACCCCACCAAAGTGTATTGTGTAATGGCCGAACCTGCTGACGTCATCAACCCTCTTGAGGTGTCCACGACCTTCCTTCCGGTCCATGCACTTTCGCCCAATTTGTCTTCGCCCAAAATGCACCTTTTTTTTGGTTCCTTTTCGCCAGAGGGCACTGTCATCCTTCCGCCCTTAATTTTCCTGGCTTATTACATGATGCATTGCACGCGGCCAATGTGGCGGTTAACCGCCGAAATAACCGCCGGCTAACAGATAGGGACCACCGATATTATTAGGCTACATAGATGGCAGACGTGCGCGTGCGAGGGAGGGGTCAGCAAAGGGTCATTCAGCTTTGTAAAATGTTACCCCTGGTGAAAAAATTATATATGGCCCAATAAATGAATATGCAAACAATCACGATTACTACATATCGTATTTACTCGTGTAAGGGCCCCTCCTTTTTTTTCACGCGCTTATGTATTAGCCTCTCGGTATGACAAACCTTCTGTATAACGAACGACAATCGTATTAATGCTACATATCGTATTTATTCGTGTAAGGGCCCCTCTTTTTTTCTCACGTGCATGTATTAGCCTCTCGGTATAACAAACCTTCTTTATATTAGGGACCATCCATAAAA